>PITA01001527.1:0-92160 GCA_004023965.1 Spilogale gracilis | reverse complement strand
ACCAGGTTTTCTGGATGCAATTCAGTGGCTGCTGCTTTCTGTGAGTGCAGCTTTAAACTTTATTTTGACAGTTTATCTGACTGGTATTATCGGCTGACCCTTGACCCATAGTCCTCTGACCTTTTTCACATGAATTGTGGCAAAGGTTTATACCGGGGAGATGGACAGATTAAAAGCAAACCTGTTAGGAAACTACCTATGTGAGTTGAGCTGCAAACAATCCAAGCCTGATGAGGGGATGTTAAATGGTCTTGTAACAGGTGTATCTGCTTGGTTTGCTGGGACCAAAGCAAAGCAGAAAAGGCCAGGAAGTTGTTGCGCAGTTTCTTGTTAGAGTCTGCGAATTCTGTCCTAATGCTCTTCGATCTATCCATGGAAATACACTGTAAGTCTTGGACTTCCATTTTGACTGGTTGCTTCTGATTCCACCTCGAAGAGAATATTGTGTGTGACATTTCACGCAAGAAACCAGCACACTGGGGAGAGAAAAGCAAGAATTGTTCATGGTAGGGTTTCCTTCCTGTGGAAATGGTGGCTGTGAAGTGGCTGCTGTCATACTGACCTCCTGTTTTAGCAGCTGGGCAGCCTGGTTACAAGCAGCCACAGTAAGATACTCCCATAGCCCCTTTCTCTCCTTGCCAGCATGAGATGGCTTCCGAATGTCTGCTCTTGGAGTACACGGGCAAGAGTGAACTACTTAGAACTTAGATGATTTGTCTCCATTTTCTTTGTAGTGTTTTTTCTCCCTGTTCATATAAGATGTAAGAATCCCAACTCATTTTGATGCCTTCAACTATAAAATGTTATCTGTGTATATGCGATTATTTTTAAAGATTCAAAGGGAGAAACCTCAGTTGGAGCAACCTTAAATGGGTCTTAAATTTTTCCTACGATTTAACCCCCAGTACTTTATATATAGTTGGAGTTTTAAAACAGTCATTCCTTCCACAACATGTTTGTGGCTCACCTTCCACACAGATAAGTCTCTGCTTGGCAGGTCCCTAAAATCTCATGGTTTGCTTTTGCTTCCAAAAGCAGAAGAGGTTTAACTGCCGTAGGATAGTGCTCACAAAACTGATTGTGGGTGGAAAACAACACAGGAATCCTAAACAGTCAAGAGCTCAGTGGAAATAGAAAGTCTTTTCAGATACCAGCTACTTGTACTGAAAAGTAGGGTGAGTGTGTGGCAGGTCTGGGAGCTGTGCTCCAGGCCGGCCACTAGAGGGCATGGTCGTCTACCTCGAGTGAACTGCAGTTCAGAAGGTCCCATTTCTACTCTGAGGTACAGATTTGTGGCCCCATTCTGACCTGTTGAAATATTGTTACAGCTTGTCTGTAAGATGAATTCTTGGTTTTTTGGCGGGGGGGGGGGGCAGCTGGAGGGAGGGAGGTGTTGCACAACATAGTGTTACTTGATGAAGCTGAGGCATACTAGTCAAAGAATCTGCAGATGCTCCCATCTGACCTGAGGCCAGAGATAGAGGCCTTGTGGTAGTCTGGGTGCTGCAGTTCTCTACCCATTGACTTTGTCCTTCTGGGCCCATCACTTATGTAAAGCCTAATTTACCTTAGGATGGATAGCTAATAGTCTTTTTCATAGTGTTTTTGTGCCAAGGATTTGGTGCATTTGCCTAAAAAGCATCCATTAACTATTACCTGTTCAAGTTAAAATCCTTGTGCTTAGACTTGCCCAAGAGCAAACAGCTTGTAGCAAAACTAAACAGAAGCCACGTCTTCTGACCATTGCTTTATCCAAGCTAAATAGCAGTTTACAGGGAGGCAGTCTTCATGCTGATTCTGTAATTTTAAAGACCTACCATTCCCTGATTTCTCTTCATTTGTGTGGCCAGAACATCAGAAATGAATTCTGGTCTGTGAACATCCCCAAACACTGAGCTTAGGAATGTAGCAAGTGGGGCTGCCTGTCTGAGCATCCCAAGATGGGCTGTGTCATGCTAGCCTGTGTTCCATGTGCCTCTTCCTCCAGCAAAAGGGTCCATGGCTCTGCCGTGTTGGGGTGGGGAGATTGACTGTATTAGCACTTGGTTCCATTTGTAGAGCGCTTACCCCACGAAGGCCCTGTTTTCTAGACAGTTCATGTAATTGTCTCATTTACTCCTAAAACTCTGAATCCCCTGACAGCATCCTCATTGTAAAGAGGAGAAAGATGTGGCACAGAGATTTAAGTATTTTTCAAAGTCACCCAGAGTTGGAAGGATGGGATTTGTGTCCCTACACCCTTATTCCTCACTGTTGACCTGGTTTGACATTTCTGTTTAATTCTTTCGTAGCCTTCATCTTATTCTGCTTAACCAAGGTCTTGCTATACCAGATGTTAGATAAAAATGTTTAGATAAAAATTCTCCACCCACTCCTGCTTGTAAAGGTATCATTTTGTAATAGGAAAATGAATTGAATACCTATCTTTTTTCAGCACTTGCTATGTTGTCAATATAAGAGAACTCCTATTTTAACATCACAATGTATGCTACCACTTTTTTTTTTTAACATATGGTCTAGAAACTTTATGTTAATTTCTGTATAAGCTAAATATCTAAAAACTTTGCATAGGGTCTCATTTGGTTTTTTAGCAATTAAAGAAATCCAGCTTCTTGCTTCTGATTACTGTAATTAAAAGTGGAGTATGTATCAAATCATTCTGGCTAACAAAAATCTTGATGAGCCTCACTGGGTAGGAGTATAAAAGTTGTACTGTCAGTCCAGGGCTTGTCCACTAGAGGGCAATAAAAATAATTCAAAACAAAGTTGACCTGAACCCTTTCTAAGTTAATTTCCAACGGATGGGGATATTGAGTTTGTTCAAAGTAAGTGACTCAACTTCTTTTTTATCCTAGGCAAAGTTGGATATTGCGTTTGGAACACACCACACGTAAGCAAATTTTTATGAGATGGGGGAGGGTATGATTTTATTAGAGCCAAGGAAACTATTCCAAAAGTTCTTTTGAAGGAACTCACTGGTGACAGTTTTGCCAGGGAAGAGTCTATCAGTGAAAACTAGAGGCACTGGAGCCATTTACTAATCGCCTTAAGACTCAGTCCTAGGATTCTGGCGCTCTGCATGAAAATCTGAATCTGTGATGTGGTTTCTGCTTGCTTTCTGTCTAGGACATTTCTTACAGCCAGCTCGAGGGGAATATTGTGGTTGTGTGGTCTGTGGTTATGGATGACTGTACATGTCAGTCATGTGCCTGTGGATTCTACTACCTTAAAGTCTGGTGATCTCTTAAAATGCTGAGTTGCATTAAATAGAATATTGTTAGGTCAGCCTCATGCTGTGAGAGAAAGAAAAACCATTTTACACAGTTGTTAACTTGAGAAGCTGATGCATATCCCTGCTCAAGACTTTGCAGAAGTTCCTTTTAGAATAACTTTGAGACATTGTAAACCAGATAGGAAAAACTGTTACTTCCTACTTGACACATACCCAGTGATCAGTTTGACTCCTGTTCTACTGCTATGAGTCCAGCCGTTTGAGCCTTTTTATATAATTCTATAAATGAGAATACATAATTCTATAAATGAGGAAAAGAATAAGATAGGCTTGTCCCTGTTTTCAATATTTTTATAAATCACATTTCTCTGTAAAGGATTTGTCAAGAGTGTGACAAAGCCTCATCTTGGAGATCAGCAGTGGAAATGGGTTGGTACTGCAAGCAGATTCCTTCAGACGTCCATCTCTAGGGCAACAAGGGTCCAGGAGGAATACTAGTCTCAAGCCTTGCCATGGTCGTGGTTTTCTAGATGTTATAGAGACTTGAAATAGGGAAATATGTTCATCTTTCTTTGGCAAAGTGCGGTTTGAAGCATACAGCCTGTTTTAAAAAGGAACCAGAGCAGGAAGAGTTCAGCCATTTCATAAGAGGATGCCTTTCAACGCTACATTATCTGGTCTTAGATGCCCTTGAGTAAATGTTGCAATGTTTACCAGCCATCCCTAATTGGTAGCCTCTAACAGGACAGGGTTTGAGGATTGTTATGAACTTCAAGCATTTAGCTCAGGTATAAATTAGTCTCTATGGAGCACTGAGGTCACAGGATGCTAACTTCAGCAAAAGATATGAAATAGCCTTGAATAGACTGCATAGGTTTCTTAGGCTCCCCTCCCTGCATCACAGGGGGGCCTAGTGGTGTGGTGGATCACAATAGTCAACCTGTCATAGGTAGACACTCTGCCAGCAGTGTGTCTGGCAGACACACTGCCAGAATGGATCCTAGCCCACGGCCCTTAGCTGGACCCTTAGCAAAAGATCTTACTGATTCTAAGCTACTGTCCCCCATTTGGGCCCTGGACATGATTTGCTAGATCTTTAGTGCCAGCTTCCTGCACTAGCCACCCATTCTGTGCCCTCAGTCAGCATTGGGCTTAATCATGCTGCAGTGACAGGCTGCCACATAAGAGAGCCTGGGTCTTCCGTCTTCGTTTCAATCACACTGTAAGTCCTGTGGGGAACTGAGTGTGTGGACCTGGCCAGGATCTAGCACAGTGACATTTGATTGATCCTAGAGGGCCTGTCTTTTTTTTTTTTTTTTTTAACGCCATTTAACAAATTATTTGGTTCTTCCTTTTCATTATGTAGAGGTCCTGAGTAAATAAAAAATTACCTTCCAGCTACTGTTGAAGATAGGAGTACAACTCATTTTTTATTCTCATTTGCTTACAGCAAAAATTGATCTCATTTTTCCCCTTTGGCCTACTACTTCCCCCACACCCCCATTGCGCGCGCGCGCGCGCGCACACACACACACACACACACACACACACACACAGCAAGTTGAACCCAGTAGAGTTACTCACTTGGAGTTGTGAATGCCTCCAGAAGCAGTTACAATAGAGCCCTTCCCAGGCACATAGTCTGTGTCGTTTTTTACATTTTGTCAAAATGCCAGTATCTTGCAGGAGATTAAACTCCTGTCTTGAAGTTACTCCGTTGCTCATTTAAAACATTTTTTAAAGAATTCATTAAATATTGAGACACAGTTTTAGTGTTTTGAGACTTCATAGTGGTTTTAGCTCTTAGTATTTGGGTGAGAGAGGCAACATTATAGGAGTTAGAAAAAGGAGGAAACCTTGCAGCTCCTGGTGCTGGGGTGTCTGTCACGTGCCTCCCAATCTGAGATTATAGCTACTACAGTGAATAGAAGTAGTCTTTGACATTCGATTTAGCAAGCATGTATTGACCATGTACTGTGCACAGAGCACCCAAAGACAACCAAGATTTACCCCCCCGCATCGTCCCTGTTAGGTAAAATAAACATGCTTTATCCATGTCTCTGTACGATGCCATGCAGTCCCAGGGCCTGTCACCCAGTGCTTTAGAATTCTGAAGCTTTTCAGTGTCCCCCAGAGCTGAGAGCAAAAGTACCTCTGCCCTGAGAATCAACAGTGGAGAGGGAAGGAAGCCAAAGCAGCCAAATGATGACTGTCTAACTAACTGGGAGCCAGTGGCAGACTGCCGGCTAGTCAAGGCACCCCTTTCTGTTTGCGTCTGTAGGCAGGCCTCCCACCACATGTGACTTAGTCCTTCATCTCCCCTAGACCACATTGTCCTACCCATCCACCCACTCACACACCAGCTGTGTGAAGGTCCTTAGCCCTGTTCTTCCCTGTGGAAGCTGTGTGCCGTGAGAGGAAGGTCCCAGCAGATGTGATCCAAACGAGCTCTTCGGTCTCATTCGGGAACCTCGATCACTCCCCTTACCTACCCAGCCATAGATCTGCAGTTGTAAAATGAGACTGCGAAAGCCTCTTGGGTTGCTGTGGGGATTTGGGGTGCTGCTGTTCCAGACAGCTGCTGGAATGCCTGGCCCATAGGTGCTCTGCAGACATTTGTGTTCCTTCCCTTTACAGGAATAGCTTCAGATCTAGAAATCTCTTTTGCTGCCCCTACAACTTACCAGGTGATACGTAGGGCAGCATTTCTTCAGGAGAGACCTCCTTTCTCATCCTTTATCCATTTTTAGTTGTGATTCTTATTAGCTTATGCCATTTTGTCTGAGGTGACGGCTCTCAGAATAGTTCACGGTTCTGGTGGATAGGATTCACTGACAGCAGTGCATGATTTTCCTGATAATTGATGCCTTGATTAATGGAAATATTTGTGAAACTTACATCTTGAATTCGTAGCTAGCCTTATTCTTAATTACAGTCAGCTGCTAATTTGGCAACTGTGTGTAAATCTGCCTAGATTTCAGGGAGCACGTTTTATAAATGGAGAAAAGATGGTTCAGCAGCTGTCACTTCTCCAGCTTTGCATTAACTTACTGTTTGTCAGCTTGGGTTAAATTCTCATTTGGGCAAGAGCTAAATATCTCCTTCTCTTTCCTATTCTGTGTGGTATATTTTTATGTTAACCTCATCCTGTCCAAATACTATTCAGTATTGATTGGAGAGAACCAGTGGTTCGTTTTGCCGCCCCCCCCCCGCCCCCCATGTGTGAACTGACATCAGTAAGTATTAAGTAGCATTTTGGCCCCAGTGGAAATAAGACATAGAATGACCGCCTTGAGGAGTGCATCTCTAGTTATAGGGAGAGAACTTCGATTCCTGAAATAATGAGCAAACAGTTGGGCAGCCAAAATCCTTCCAGTAATAGATGAAGAAATGAAACAAGACACTTGAAGTTCTGGAAATGCACATGTGAGAGAGTTTGGTTCACGAATGCGTATTATATTTCCTTCTCACAGCCCTATGCAGCAACGAAGGGGTTGATCCTTCACTTTGTAAGTGAGAAACTGAGGGACATTGAGTGACTTCCTGAGGGTCCTGTGGCCTCCAGCTGTTGACTGGAGCTTAGGTGTTTAGCTTCAAGTAGAAAGCTCTCTTTTGTATCCTATTCCTTCTCTCGCTAGAGTTAAAATATGAGAACTCTCATGACTGGAGGCCTGGGGAAGGAAGGCCCATGGCAAAGGGAGGACAACTGGGTCTGATTGGAGTAAATAAAAGGAAAGACTCATTCCAAGGCAAGATATGCATTGGTGATGAGTATGGCATTTGTGGGGTATGAGAAAAGATCAGTCTTAGGATAGTGAATCATTTTCAAATTTTTCTAAACTGCAACTCACATTAAAAAAATGTACGTTTTACTCTGTTACACGTGTCCATACTCAAGTGCTGAAACTAGTTATTTAAGTATCTACAATATATTTTTGAGTTTTTAAACTTTATTGCAACTTTTTTTTTTAAGTTTTATCTATTTTTGAGAGAGCATAAGCAGGAAGGGCAGAGGGAGAGAATTTCAAGAAGACTCTCTGTTGGACACAGAGCCTGACATGGGGCTCGATCTACAACCCTGAGCCAAAATCAAGAGTCAGATGCTTAAGCAACTGAGCCATCCAGGTGCCCCTTTATTGCAACTTCTTAAAAAAAAAATGCTAGCCATGATGTAGCAGGAGGCTGTGACCATACTTTGAAAAACAGTGGACAGGAAGGTTTTCATGGTCCTGAATAGTAGTGGGTAATAGATAAGGGTCAGGGCTGAAAGTGTCAGGCTTGGACGTGTGGTTAGGATGAGGCAGAAGTTCATTTACCGACACTCAGGGGATTTTGGAAGGCGGTTTTCCACCTATCACTTAAATAGACTTTGGTTTTAATGTGTGGAAGAAATGATTGTAAATGTTAAGTTTGAGTATTAGAAGGATCTAAGAACTCCTTTAGGTAATGATACTTGCACTGGAAAAATAGTACATATTTTAAAAGTAATATTAATGCTTTTGTTCTCTTCTCGGTTACTAAAGGAAAATGATGTTACTACTGTATGAAGAAGGCCTCCGGGTTGTCATACACACCTCCAACCTCATCCATGCTGACTGGCATCAGAAAACTCAGGGGTTTGTAGGCTTCTACTTACTACACAACAGTGGCTGTGGGTGGCATTCCCTTTTCCTTATATTGTTTATAAAACAAAACCTCGCGTGTGGCATAGAGAAGAGACCTACACAAAAATAGTATTTTATTGAGCCCCCCCACCCCCCGGGCCCACCCTCTTGAAGTCACAAGTGCTCACGTTTTCGCACATACACATCTGTGACTATTTTATGTATAAACAGAAAGACCTTTCTTCCCTAGCTCTTACAAAAACGGGATTATGCATATTCCACAGCCAAGCACAGGTAACGGCATATGCAGAGGATCTGAGGCAGGAAAGAGGGTGTAAAATGCAAGTTCTGAGCCCATTTTTCTGGAGAGACCCATCAGTAACTTGTCCCGGTACCCACTGTACTTTAGCTTGCCATTTCCCAAATGGTAGTAGTAAAGGGGAACTTAGTGGGTAATCATCTACTAAAAGCTTCCTGTCACCCTCAGTTTATTTTTCCATAAAAGAAATCTGATGTCTTGTTAGAGCCTTTGATACGTTCATATGGTCATGAATCACGATGAGGAAAATTGATTTGAAATTTTTTTCATGCTTTTTAAATTACTAACCCTTTGTCCTCAGTATACTTAAGCTAAATCTAGTCTTTGAATCCTTTTTAGAAGAGGAGCTTGGGTGTGTTTGTTTGTTTTTAGGAATTTGCTCAGATCAAGTTGTAAGCATTGTTCTCACACTTGGTAAGCTCTTCATTCTGGCTGGCTTTCATTTCCATTTTTTAAGCCATTTTATACTTCTCTGCCTTCTCCAGGGTTGGAAGAAACTCATACTTTCATCTGACACCTTTCACAGTTTGTGTAGTCTCCACTCTCCTCCTCCCCTGCATTATGCTCCCTGTCCGTGCCCGGGCTGGGCTAGAACTCTTGATTTCAGGGCCTATTAGAGCCCAGTCACATCTTACATTAGACTGAAATACAAGACCTCTTAGCCTCTGTCCTGCGGGCTTGGTGTGGCTCCACTATTGTGTAGAACCAGAGTACCCTCTCTCCCTTTGGACAGCCCTTCCAGCTTGAAAGGCGGGCTTTGCCCTGAGCCCGACATCTCTTGTTCTCTCTTCACTGCCTTTCCCCAGCATAGCAAGTGGCTAAGAGCCCCACCCACATTGCCAGATAGTTTTTCTGTAAACATGTTCCCGTTTTCAAGTATCCCACTTAAAATCTTCTCAAAATGCATTTAATTCCAACTGCTTGAGGGTGAAGTGGCTCACCACTGTCTCAAAAACCTCAGCCATGGAAGATTCTCTTGATCGGCAGAACTTAGAGTTAACTGCACCTCTGCTACTCCCGAGAGCTGCTTAGCTGTGTCATTGGGTTTTGAAGCTCATGAGTCCTGGGGAGTTTATCGAGTTGTGGCTCAGAGTCCCACCCCTGGCCATCAGCTCTTTTTGGAGTCAGAAGCCTGAGCCATGCTTCACTTGGTTTCAAACTTAAAGTATCAAGGGTATGAAATCTCTAACTTCCCTTTGCCAGCCACCCTTGAGTAGGGTGCTGTTAGCCTACAGTGAGGCTAGATTCTAATCTCAAATTTGCATTTTTGTGTTGTGGATTATAATTTTTTAAATGTTTAAAAATAGTCCTTTTGTGTAATTTTTGTTATTGGTCTACGAGTTCGGCGGTGCTGGTCTTCTTCTGCTATACAGGTGTTCCAGCCATCCTTTTTAGCTGCTGCTTGGTCTGCCTGTTAATTTCTCACTTGTAAAATTATTTGGCCCACGATAATTTCACATTTTCCTTTGTCAAGTGCTAAAAACACCTCACATCTCTGTATCCTGGTTTAGAAAGTTGTCATCTGTCCTGTTCCTCATCCAGACACTGATGTGAGTGAGCGTCTAATCCAGGAGGAGCCTGTGAGCTCTGAATCGCTGCTCGTGAGGGAGAGACTGACTATCCGTCCAGCCTAGTGCGCTCATTTTTCACATAGAGAGGCAGGTGTTCACCCAGGTCGTTGGGCTGGCTCCAAATGACAGCCAGGTAGAGGCAGATTGGCCCTAGAACCTGGGCTGCAGCCCTTTCCATACGTGTTACCCTTTGTACTAGGGGTCTCCTTAAGATGGGAAGGGAAGCTGTGACATGCCACACGGCTAGAGATGTGTGTGCAGAGCTCAGAAGATGTACAGGCCAGATTCTTGTGGTCCTGGAGGTTCTGCCCTGGTGGCCTGCATCTCACCAGGCTCCTTTGAGGGTTGCCAGGTAAAAGAGGAATTGGGCAGTTTCTCTTTGGGCTTAATGGGTAGAACTGGCGTGGGCTAGGCACAGAAGCAGAACGTCGGCGGCAGCAAATATATGTTTAGTGCTTGTTTAAGCCTGACATTGTTCATTGTGTAGAGTGGGAGGCCCACCTATGATGCAGGACTGCTAACCTGGTTTCACTGTTGAAAACACGAGGTTTGTGATCAGTGCGGAGCGCGTCAGAGGGATTGGGTTTAGGTGCGCTTTTCCCACTTGTGGGTGTGTAGAAGTTTGGGCAAAGGGAATTGCCCTCTTTGGAGTAGAACTGGTGAAATGAAAGCTGTCTTTAATATGTTGTTTACTCGGTTATTTGAAAGTGCAAGGTTAGTAAATGTAATAGCATTAAATGTGGTCTATCTACTCACTGCAGGCACCAGAGAAGGACAGCATATGAAAATATCTCAAGCTGCTATAGCATATACATCACGAAGATGAGTTTTTTTTATTGTAAATAGATATGTATATACATTTTTCTTAGTGTAGGTAAACTTTCCCATTTGGCGGAAGAACTACATGGGTGTAGCTTGCTGGGCTTACCACAGGTGGTATGGATTTGTTGTGACCGCTAGACCTGCACCTATTAGCTATTGTCATGGCGTCTTCGCAGTGTGGAGGTGGGGACCGGGGGTAAAGAATAGGGAAGATGCGGCCAAAGAGGGAGCATAGACCATTGAGTTGAGAGAAAAGGGCACAGGCCCGATTTTACTGTGTCCTTAATTCATGGTGAGGTATTGAAAAACCATTCTGAATATCGTGGAAGCCATTGGACTGCTGTGATGGGATTTATGCTTCCTTTTCCCTGAAGATCCACTCTACTCGCTGTGTTGTGCAGACAGGGAAAGGGGACTTCACCTCTTCCTTAGGGTGAATGTGTGGTCAACACAGGTATCATGGTGACCAGTTGCTTTCCTGACTATTTTTTTTCTATTCCAGAATATGGTTGAGCCCCTTATACCCACAAATTATCCATGGAACCCACAGATCTGGAGAGTCAACAACACATTTTAAAGCTGATCTCATCAGCTACTTGATGGCTTATAATGCTCCTTCACTCAAGGAGTGGATAGATATCATCCACAAGCACGATCTGTCTGAAACCAAGTATGTGTTATTTAGCAGTTCGGGATTCTTCGAGTGGGTGAATACCTTGAGAGCCACACAGTAGTTGCAGTGCAGGGGCCTTGGAAAGAGGTAGAATCTGGCTGTCCCTCATAACAAGTGAGGGCAGAGGCTCTCACTCTCTGCATCTCCAAGATCTGAGGTGCTGAAGTAGAGGCCAGTAATCTTCCAGCTCACTGTAGCCTCCCTCTCAAGTACTCCTAAAAAGCTGCATGATTTCATTGCTGGTACCTTGTCCCTGTGTGTGTTCCACAAATGTGTGATTTGATGTGCTTAAAAATGAGCTTAAATATCAATTATTGTTCTGGGGAGGCATGTCAAGAAAATAGGTGGTCTCTTAGAACATCTCATGATAACATTAGTTTTTGTGTGTATTTTGTGATTTGGGGGTCCACGAATCCTATCACTCTGTTCTATAACTTGTATTTCATGTCTTTTTAGTGTTTATCTTATTGGATCAACCCCAGGACGCTTTCAAGGAAGTCAAAAAGATAATTGGGGACATTTTAGGCTTAGAAAGGTAACAGAATTTTTACTTTTTTTTTTATAATTACTGTATATTTTTCATAATGTATTTTGATGGCAGCTTCATAAATAGCACAGTTGTGGGTGAGTGGCATGCTCTTGGTAAGTTGTCTGATAGTTTTCAGTAATTTTTAATATTTTGCCTTTTAGAGGTATTAGATTCCTGTAAATGGCAGAACCATAAGGACTTTTTTAGTTACTATATTTCTTAGATTTCTTATTCGTGCAGCTGTTGCTTTGATTTCAGCATCTGGAGGATTTTTAACATACAAATTTAACAAAGAAGAGAAAGATACTAAGGCTGCAACTGTGGTGTAATGTATTTTGTTTACTAAAGCAGAACCTTTAAGAGTTATTACAAAAGCAGTCTTTGCTGCTGGCATGAAAATGAACAAAGAAGAGTCTTTAATAAATTAAAACGACAAGCAAGTTAAAGATTATGGTTTTCTTCATCTCTGTTTAGGAGACACATTAATGACACTAATAAATTTCCCAAGTGGCTCTCCTAAAAACTTTTTTTTGAAGCGTATTGGTCATGTAAGAATTACCCTTGGTTAATGAAACTTAATTTCCTTTTTAGAAATGAGACTATAGCTGAAAGCAGGTAGAATCTAGTGGCAAACAAGCTCATGTTGTGATCTAAAGAAGGCATTAGAACGCACAAGCAGAGTGGATAGCTTGGAGAGGTAGATTCTCATACGTGGGTTCAAATCCTCATCTGTTTATAAGCCATGTGACCTGCCTCTCCTCTATAAAATGGGCATAGTAACAATACCTCAGTCACGGTACCACCTTACACCAGTCAGAATAGCCAAAATTAACAGGACAGGAAACATTAAGTGTTGGAGAGGCCCTCTTACATTGTTGGTGGGAAGGCAAGTTGGTACAGCCTTTGGAAAGCAGTGTGGAGATTCCTTAAAAAAAGTAAAAATGGAGCTACCCTATAACTCCGCAATTGCACTACTGGGTATTCACCCCAAAGATACAGATATAGTGAAAAGAAGGGCCATGTGTACCCCAATGTTCATTGCAGCAATGACCACAATCACCAAACTGTGGAAAGAGCCAAGGTGCCCTTCAACAGATGAATGGATAAAGATATGGTCCATATATACAATGGCATATTACACCTCCATCAGAAAGGATGAATACCCAATTTTGTAGCAACATGGACGGAACTGGAGGAGAATATGCTGAGTGAAATAAGCCAAGTAGAGAAAGTCAAATATCATATGGTTTCACTTACTTGTAGAGCATAAGGAGTAATATGGAGGACGGTAGGAGAAGGAAAGGAAATGTGAATTGGGGTAAATCAGGGAGGAGGATGAAGCATAAGAGACTTTGGATTCAGAAACAATTTGAGGGTCTTGGAAGGGAGAGGGGCGAGCCTGGTGGTGGGTATTGAGGGCACATATTGCATGGAACAGTGGGTGTGGGGCATAAACAATGAATCTTGGAACACTGAAAAAATAATATAATAAAAAAACAGTACCTCATTCACAAAATTGCATAAGGATTTGATGAGCTAGAGAAGGCAAGGCACATGTTGAACCTTCAGTGTGCTGGTTGGTGTCTGTCAGTTGGTGGCCTGATGGTTGAGACAGGCGAGATGCTAGCACATGGTGTGTAGAATCACACGCTCCTGTTGCATCACAGCTGCCTTCCAGGGAAGACGGGGACGGTCAGACCCGCCTCTCACTGACCTGTAAATGGAAGCCCAGGGACGGGTCCAGGCCAGGTAGCCGATCGGGGGGCCGAGCACCACAACAGAAACTGGGTCTTATAGCTGTCAGTTCAGTCCTGTTTCTTATGCCATGCTGCAGGATGGCAGAAACTGAGCACTAGCTTTTTGGTAACTGTTTATATATTAATGTTTAAGCTGTGTTTGGAAAAAATGATATGTATGAAACTAAACAATCCATTAGTCAGAATATGAGCTCCATTGGAAACTGCAGCTTATTTTTCATCAGCCTCTTGGTAACAAACACTCATTACATGTTTAAGTAGATAAAATTTCCAAATTTTTTAATTGTTTCTGCAGCTTTGCATTATCAAAGCAGGAAATGCAAATCAGGCTCCTGTAGTGCTTAGGGTGCTCTGTATATATACATAAATACACGCTTTAATTTTTTTTAGAGCATCACTACAAGTGTTAAATCTCAAGTGATAGGAGTCAAAATATATGATAGTTTATCTTTTTTTTTTTTAAGGTTTTAAACAATTATCTCAAGGCAAAAATCTCATTTCATATGACCAGGTTAGCAGTTTATCTGACATTCCTACTAAAAGAGATCTTTTTTTTCTTTTTTTTTTTTTAAGATTTTATTTATTTGACAGAAACACCGCTAGAGCGGGAACACAAGCAGGGAAGTGAGAGAGGGAGAAGTAGGCTTCCCCCCTGAGCAGGGAGCCCAATATGGAGCTCGACCCCAGGACTCCAGGATCATGACCTGAGCTGAAGGCAGATGCTTAACAACTGAGCCACCCAGGCACCCCTAAAAGAGATCTTTTAAAAAAATTTATGTTTAACTTAATACATATGGAAGAATCTTAGAAGAATACTTCTGTCCACCTATTCCATTAAAATACTTTTAGCATTTAAAGAATATTTTCCAAAGAAGAAAAAGTATGAAATTGATATGTAATGTTTTCAGCATTCTTCTGGTAATTAGGGGTTCCAAGGACAGAAAACCATGTTCTGAGTTGTTAAAGCTTTTCTATTCACAGCTTCTGAAAGAACATGCCTCTTCTAAAGGAGAGTCTTGGCCCATAGTAGGGCAGTTTTCAAGCATTGGGTCCATGGGAGCTGATGACTCGAAATGGTTGTGTTCTGAGTTTAAAGAAAGCTTGGTGACGCTGGGGAAGGAAAGTCAGACCCCAGGGAGAAGTGCCGTTCCTCTTCATCTAGTAAGTGCCCTTCCTACCGCATTTGATCATGTTTATTCTCTAGGCCCAGAGAAGCATGAAAATCACCCTCCCTCTTGTAGAGGTTTTAGTCCGTGAGTCTTGCATGGAAACAGCAGTCCCTTAGCACTGTCACGTGTGATCAAGTGGTCCAGGTAGCCTCTGGTGCTGGGAGGGTGTGGCTCCATTTCAGCCACACCCTTAATCTGTGATTTCTCCATTCCTTCCTTCAGGTTCTCAAGCCAAAGAAAAAAAAATTTGGTAAAGCATTAGCAGCAGAATTATGAACAGTATTAGAGACTTTTTAATTGACAACTAATTTTGCATTGAACTCAGTGTTAATTTGGCATTTTTGAAGGAGAAACTCAAAAATAAATATTTTTCATTGAATATGTATGCCTCCTTGTAGTTAATAGAAGTTACGTTTTTTCATAAGATGGAACTTCTTTAAATTTTAAGCACATTTACTAAGTTTTTAAATGACTTTAAGATTTTATTTGTCCAAGAGAGTGTACAAGTGGGGGAGAGGCAGGCAGAGGGAGAAGCAGGCTCAGGGAGCCAGATGTGGGACTTGATCCCAGGATGATCCTGGGATCGGGACCTGACCTGAAAGCAGACGCTTAACTGGCTGAGCCACCCAGGCATTTCCTAAATGAAATCTTTCTAGTTGAGATTTTCATTTTAAAAACATTCCTTTTAAGAAAGTTTCTTTAACATGAGGTACATTTTGAGTGTTATTTTGTATTTTACCTTTTTTTTGAAATTTTTTCATTTATTTTTAGATCTATCCTTCTGTGGAAAATGTGCGAACCAGCTTAGAAGGATATCCAGGTAATTGTTGGAGACTGTCTCAGTTGTGTTTTTTGTGTATCTTGCATAAATGCCCTGGTAAACTTCTTAAAACAAGTGAAAAAAAAAATGCCATTCTCCTTGAGGAAAGAACTGGTTAGAAATTTGGAGCATATTTTCTCTTAACTGGCTAAGAATCGTGGAAATGGGTAATATCAAGTAGTACTATGTTCCAAAGATGGTCCCATGGTTTCGGGCAATTTTAATATGGTACTGAATTCTCACAGTAACACTGCGAGGACTTGTCCTGGTTTCCACAAGTAAGGTGGTCCTAGTGGGTCGGTTGTCCAGACAAGATGTCCAGATAAAACCCCCTTTCCCCACTGCATCCTGCCTTTCCAAAGAACTTCTGACATGCCTTTCTCTGGTCTCTCTCTCCGTATCCTCCCTGCTTGTATCTGTGGCTCTGTGTGGTTCTTTCAGTTTTGAATCACAGGTACATTAAGGTCCAGAACTTCTGCTTAGTCCTGGGATGAATGTTTAGTGTCGCCTAGTTGATACTTGTACTTTCTAAAGTACTTCATCTATAGAAGCTTAGGTTTTTGTAGGCAACTTTCACCATTGTTTGCTCTTTTCCTTCTACAGTGCTAGACACTGACCTTTTATTTGGAATCCAGCAGCCCTCCAGATAGTACATTCAGGAGGCAATACCTAAAAACCCAGGCAGGGTTTGTCTCTGGAAAAAGGAAATCTGATTGGCATTTGCTCATGGCTGGAAGCAGAAGGCTCTGAATTAGGCTAATTTAGTCCATTTATTGCTTGGCAAACCAGATGTGACCCTGCCAGAAATCTGGTCAAGGTTTGGGTTGCAGTGGGTCAGCCCATTTGTTGCAACCTAATGGCAAAGCCAAAATTATTTCCCTGAGACTCGAGGCATGGTGATGTTTGGTTTTTGTCTTTCTCTTTTCTCCACTTCTGATACACTAGATTCATTTAAAATGTACTTTTTAATGGGGAAGAATACGGCATTTTCCATAAAAGTATTTCATAACTGGCTCAGAATATGTTTTTTAGTTGAGGACATGACATGCCTTATGATGATTCAGAAATTTAAAGCCCTTTTTGGATACAGATTATTTATGGACAAGTTCCAACATGTGTTTAGAAAGTCACTGATGAATCTACAATAGAACTTTCCCCTTTTCAAAATGAATAAAAACTGTCTATTAATCGTGCTTCCACATGGAACTGTATGGTTACTTTCTATGCAGGAATATGGCATTTAGAATTGCTTTTGAAAAACAACTGTTTACCAAACTTTTTTTTGGTAAGATTTATATATTTGAGAGAGACAACAAGAGCAGGAGGGGTGGGGGGGGGAGGGGAGAGAATCTCAGGCGCACTCCCTTGGAGCGTGGAGCCTAGTCCGGGCCCTGAGTTCATGACTGGAGCCCACAGGGAATCAGATGCTTACTCAGCTACCACCCAGGTGCCCCTGTAAATTTTAATTTTAGTGATGACTCTATTCCATTTGTAAGAATGCTTAGTTAATATAAACTGTGTTTGGCAATGTCAGAGAATAAGAGGTAAAGGAAGCAGGAGGACTGAGTTTTCGTCTTAGTCTGCCTTCCTAAGTGTCCCGCTCTTGGGGAGAAACAGAGATGCTCCAGACCAAAATGGGACTCAGGATTTCTCACCTGCATGAGAACTGCAAGATAGGCCAGAGTTAGTTTGTGCTGTTATTGATATTTAAATTACCGCCCCCCAAGTGATTTAAATAATACCTCTTTTCAAATTGCAAATATATACCATTTAATATGTATCCCTAAGAAAGGAAACCCCATAAGGGAATATTCCCAATGCAAGTGTAGACCTTTTCTTTCAAAGAACCAGTTCATAAAATGAAATAAGAAATGGTTTTGTTTTATCAGTGTTTACTCTAGATTGTTAATGAAGGATCCTAAAACTATTTTCTATAATACTTGTTTTCTTCTTTTAAAAGCTGGGGGCTCTCTTCCCTATAGCATCCAGACAGCTGAAAAACAGAATTGGCTCCATTCCTATTTTCAGTAAGTAATTGGTTTAGAATGCTGCTATTGCTTCTTTAGGAATAAGAATGTTATTTATGTCAGTCTGTTCTTTTAAAAAAGAACCTTACATAATACAGCTGTATTTTTTTCATCTACATATGTTAGTGATAGAAATAACTTAAAACAAGGTTTTGAACATTATTTGAAATAGGTTCTTTAATACCAAAGAATAAAACTGATCTATGAGATTTGTATTTAAATATTGGCACTCAAAGAAAAAAAAATAATGATGGGTAACTTAGAATTTATATAAGCAGCATTTTCAAGGCAGTGTTGAGTATATTTGACATACAGAAGTACATTAGTTTCAGGTGTATTGACATAGTCATTCAGCAGCGTTTCAGCTCTGATTTCCAGATGATAATTCTTCTGTCTGCACACGAACATCCTGTGTGACTGCAGGCTTGCTGTGGGTGGAATCCATACCACTCTTTCTCCAGGATAATGGGCTCATACTTGGTTTGTTGTCAGGGTTCAGTAAAATGGTTGCATGGGCAAGGGAAAAGATTATCTTTCATCCTCCTCTTGTTCCAGTGTGCACACTGCGTGTTCTTGGCCATTGCAGTTTACTGCTGGCTTCAGGCATTTATTTTACTTGATGACGAAACAAAGGCAGGTTGCATTTCACTAGCTTGCAGGCGAATTCAGTATGTCATTGTGAGCCTGTTGGGAGATTATTCCCAAAAGAGAACATTTCTTTATATTGAGCTCCCTTCACGGGTCATTCCAGTGAATTTAATGTTCAAAGGAATGGTCTACCTAGTTCGTAATTCTAGTCTCAGCCTCTGCTCTTTGCAAGCCAGGATTGTTGCCTCATGATGTGGGTCCCTTTTTCCTATAGAACCTTAGTCCTGCAATACTGGTAGGTAAATGACAACTTGGACTGAAGGGTTTCTGAGTTATCCTCCTTTTCTTTAAGGTTTTTATTTGTTTGACACAGAACACAAGCAGGGAGAGCAGCAGAGGTAGAGGGAGAAGCAAGCTCCTTGCTGAGCAGGAATCCTGATGCAGGGCTTGATCGCAGAACCCTGAGATCATGACCTAAACTGAAGGCAGACGCTTAACCCACTGAGCCACGCAGGTGCCCCATTCTCCTGCTTTTCAACATTGTTTTAATATTCATCCTGTTGCCATTTTTCCCATTTTGCACTTACAACAAACTTTTCCTGAGCCCGTATTTGGTAATACACTGTGGAAGCATAATTCCTCGTTGTAAGGAGCTCATGGTCCATGTAGGAGACACAACATGCACACGTGCAGATGAAAGCACAACCGAAGTAATAGACACGACTATGTGCCTGTCTTATTGGGGGAGAAAAGGGGGGGGGTTATTACAGTGCTTTATTACACTGCTCTCTAAACAGAGTTTAATAAAATATCAGAGGTTCTGTCGCAGAACTGTGTACCCACTGTTTAGATTATAGGATTTTTCTTTTCATGAAGTTTCCTAATACTAGGATTATGACAGGTTTATATTTTCTTACTAGTAATGGGTCTTTCCTGTCACTAGCAAATGGTCAGCTGACACATCTGGCCGCAGCAATGCTATGCCACATATTAAAACATATATGAGACCTTCTCCAGACTTCAGTCAAATCGCTTGGTTCCTTGTCACAAGGTAAGTAGTCCATATAGTCTTGATGGGAAGAACTTTTAAAATGTTTGTAACTCCTGCCCTGAATACCAAATGGGCTTCTAAAAAGTGGTTTTTTAATACGTTGTCATTTAGTTTTCAGTGTGTATGTCTTCTGAGCCTTATTTAAGAGGCTTGTGACTTACCCCTTTCTAGTGCCTGTAATCATTGCCTGATTTTATGAGTCCTGATATTTATAAGGTTTGCATAAAGTCTGCATTTACCGTTGTTACATAATGCTTCAATAGTAGGAATGAGGCAAGTTAACATTCGGGGTAAATACAGAACAAAAATGATAGAGTGAAATTAGTATTCCTTAATTACTTTCTCTTAGGTAATTAACATTTGGCCAATCCAGTCTCAAGTGTTTTTTTGAACATCTTTATTAAATAATTAACATACTTTAAGATTTACCTGTTCAATCTGCAATTTAATGATTTAGTAGTATACTCACAGAATCATGCAGCCATCACTATGATTTCAGAATTTTCATTACCCCCTGTAAGAAATGCCTCACCTGCTAAGCATTCTTGTCTGTTTATAGCAAGGTAGATTGCTCTGCTCTTGGAAAAAAAGAACTGAGTCTTATCTGACCAAAGGCCATTAGGCATCTCTTAATGATTTAATAACACAATTGATGTCATTAGTAATAATTAAAGTATGGCAGAGCATTTTCTTTAATGAAAAAACTTGGGAACAAAGTTTAAAGATACTCACAAAGAAACTCTTAAGCCAATTAGAAACAAAACGAAATCCCTTCCCTAGCTTATGGAAATAGTGATTCCACTTTTCACCTGGCTCAGGGTAAGGAACTGACCTGAACAGGGTTAGTGGTATATATCAGATGCAAGAGTGGGCTTGTGCAAAGTTTTTGAGGCACCATAGTGTAAAGGAAAAACATACGTTTGAATACTGAAGATTTAAGATGCTCTTCTGTCATTTACTAGCTCTGTGATCTTGTGAAATGGATTTAATCCGAGTCTATTTCCTATTTGGGAAAATTGGTGGTGGCTTTTTGGGGTTGCTAGAGTTAAATGAGATGCTCGCGGCTCCGTGCATCTGACATAATGGACCACAGGACATGATAGCTGTGATTTTTGCTAGTTCACGCTTTACCAGCAAGATTGAAGGATGGCCAGGGGAATTGGTACACATCTCTTTGCCATATGTCTTTAAAGAGAAACTTTGGCTTCTGAAGTAAGTTTCCGAGGTGTGAAGACTGAATTAGAGACTGCCTGGGTAGAGAAGTCATTGCCTGAGACAGATAGATAGTGCCAGGGAGAATAGAAATCTCTAAAATGTATGTGGCCTGTCCTAGGGCAAGTTCAATCCCTAGTTGCCTTGGTAAGTATGAGATTGTTAAATCCCTCTCCCAATTTTATTTTAACACACTTAAAGCTAAGTTATTTAAATATTCTTGACTCAGGGATGAGAAGTTATCAATATGCTACCCAGCCTTCCACAAAGCCAACCAACAGGAACATAAATTTGGGTATATTTCGGACCCTTGAACATCATCCAAAGGAATTGGATTTTCAGAGGCCACGTTTCAGTGTCCACTCACCTGTTCAATAATTGTTAAGCCAAGTCATTAAGTTACAAGTAATAAAAAGGAAACCATGTTACTAAGTTGTAGTATTAAAAGCCTGGCTTTTTATAGTGCTTCTGCTTCATCCTGAAGCTGTATGTGATGGTCACTTCCTGCATACCCTGATCGTGAGTCGATAAGAGTAGGTGAATTATCTACCTGCTTGTAATTCTAAAATGCTACCACTGAAATATTTGAGTAGTAGGCCGTCATTCATCCCAACGGCTAAATGTTTTGTGTTTATTTATTTACCTGATTGTTATTTTGTTTTGTGTTGAATACCTTAAATTAGACATTTTTCTCAATCTGGTCTGACAGAATTCTCTAACAGTGTAGGGTCATGTCCTAGGGCTCTACTCATTATATATTCTTTTTTTTTTTTTTTGGTACTAGTCAAGGTTCTTCCTGCAATCATGCCACTTTACATGAAGGTTGAATTGAACTTGAAGGCTGTACTTCCAGCTTTGGGGAAAATCCGATAGGATTTTAGCCAACATAGAAAAATCCATATAGAGAAATATCAATTATTTGGTAAAAGTGGTCATGTCTAGCATCGTGTTGACCTGCTGGGAAAACTGTTTCCTAGAGAAATGTAGCCCTGAGTCTCTTTCTGCATCATTGGAAAAGTTGAATTTACTGTTTATTTGGGGATTTTTTTCCTCAGAGTGGAGTTAAAAGATGAATGTGCTTCACTAAAGTTGGGTATTTATTTATCCTGTTTTAAGAGTATAAAGGGAAGTTGAGATTACATAGAGCTAGAGAAGTACATGGGGTTTTCGGGCAACAACTGAGTGAATCTGCAGCTAAATGAAAGAAAAGAGATTCATTTACCTTCAGAATGAATTTTCTCACGCTAGGGCACCATATGTTTTTTTGTTTTTGTTTTTGTTTTTTAAGGTTTTATATATTTGACAGGAACACAGCTAGAGAGGGAACACAAGCAGGGGGAGTGAGAGAGGGAGAAGCAGGCTTCCCGCCGAGCAGGGAGCCCGATGTGGGGCTCGATCCCAGGACCCTGGAATCATGACCTGAGCCAAAGGCAGACACTTAATGACCTAGCCACCCAGGCGCCCCATGGCACCATATGTTCTTAAGTCCAGAAAGCATCCACTATCTATTTATTCACGTAATATTGTTGTTTTCTATTATGTGAATGATTGCTTATTCATTACTAAATTCTGACTCCAAAGTTAATTTGTTACGAATTTGCAATTTGCATGGATTTGTGGCTTCTAATTTTATTCTTTAATACCTAGGCTAAGACCTATCAACTTAGCAAATATATGAAGAATTACAACAGCTGGCGATTTCAGTGTACCCCACACCATTCTAAGCACTTCTTGTGTTCATTTAATTTTCACAACTCTCCCATGAGGACTCGGAGGATGGTTAAGTAGGCTGCCCATAGTCACACAGTAGTAAGTTGTGGAAGTAGGATTTGAACCCAAGGAATTTGACTCCATAACTGGCAGTTTTTACCTCAACTTTGATGCCACTCTCAACAGCTAATAGTGTACCTGTTTTCTGTGAAGACAAGTCAAAAAACACTGCATCACTTTACTTTGATTTTGGTATGAAAAAGAAAAAGAAAAAAAAACACCACATAGCATCCCGGTATGAAAGTATGTCTGACATATTTGAAGGAACAATTTAGAAAATACTTGAAGCCCATTCTCAGCCCCCCTTCAATAAGGAAAGATGTAGATCCGAAATATGTGACATATACCAGGAACTCCGCTTTGTTTCTTGGTTTGCAACCTTCTCTCAAAGTCACACCATCCCAAATTGAGCTGTTACCTAGAAGAATGTTTCCTTCCTACCATCTGTCTTAGCCCTGGTGGCACCTATTCACCACCACCACCTTTTATCCTCAGGCTTACACAGCCTAGCCGTCCTCTTGCTGTTCCTTCCTTTAAGCATTCTGCAGCATTTACTGCAGTCCTTCCTCTGTGAACCCAGGACACTCAGGATAAAGACATAAGCATTGGCACGCCCTAGGTGGTTCAGTCTGTTAAGCGTCTGCCTTCTGCTCATGTCATGATCCCAGAGTCCTGGGATCAAGTCCCACATTGGGCTCCCGGCTCAGCAGGGAGCTTTCTTCTCCCTCTGCCTGCCGTTCCCCCGTTTATGTATACATGTGCGCGCAGTCTGACAAATTAAAAAAAACAAAAAACAAAAAAACGTAAATATCTTACAGGCCCTACCTAAATCTTATGTTCAGTGTCAGAAGCCAGACACAGATGTCATTAAAACAGGAAGAAAGCGATTCTGTGCTTGAGGTGGGCAGGTGGATGCTTTGGATAGGATAATCAGAGCCTGTGCATCCTTCAAATTCTCAGACTTGACTTTTCTGCTATCTGAAATTACTGAGTCAGATACTGCCCGAACTTGTGAAGTGATTGCCTGTCTGCCATCCCAACACACAAACGGTCCACTTCCCAGGACCTTTCCTTTCCTAGTTGTTGATGGCCATTCATCTTTCAGAAGCACGAATTTTTCTCACTGTCCCATGTTCAGATTCCCCCCACTTCCTATATACTAAAATCCAGAGTCGTCTGTGGCATTGTGACTCCGACCGTACCGTTTTTACTTTTCTTACTCTGTATTCTCCACACGAGCTACCAGCAGCCGCTTCCTATGCCCCAGTAATCACCCTGCCTGTGGCCCTCTCCTGATCCCTCTGTCCTCAGGAAGGACCCCCGCTTCTTTTTTTTTTTAAGATTTTATTTATTTGACAGAGAGAAACACAGCGAGAGAGGGAACACAAGCAGGGGGAGTGAGAGAGGGAGAAGCAGGCTTCCCGCCAAGCAGGGAGCCTGATGCGGGACTCGATCCGGGGTCTCCGGGATCATGACCTGAGCCGAAGGCAGTTGCTTAACCAACTGAGCCACCCAGGTGCCCTCCCACTTCTTCTTTTAAGACTGCACCTGATAAAAGCAGGCTCACCCATGGTCATCCCAAACTTTTTGATAATCTCAGTTTATTAGTAACCTGATCATGGGAATGAAATCCCATCATATTCACAATTTTACTCATGCGCAAAGGGAGAGTTTTATACCAGATGTGTACATCGGGAGCAAGGGCAGAAATCCTTGGGGCCATCTTCCAATTCTACCTTTCACAGAATTCATTGGTGTTTATTACACTTAGATCCCTCTGTCCTGTTCCCCAAATTTGACTTGAAATAATTTCTTACTGTTCTCAAAATTAAGATTTATTTTTCGTTAGACGAAACTACCCTTGAACATACTCAAAAGACTGAACCTCAGCATCCAAACGCTATTTGAGAAAGGAAATTTGATAATTATCTTGAGCCAAAGGAGGCTGCTTTATTGGAGTGAAAAAGTGACTCTGAAGTGTAATTGCTTTGGAGAACCAAATGGACTGGCATACATAGCGTTATTAAAAGTAAATCTTGTGGAAGAGAAGTAGAATCACAAAAGATCTGATTTCCTAATCTGGGGGCGTGGGAGAGGAACCCTTATCACCTTAGACGTATCCTTCACTTGTTGCTTCCAGGGTATACATAATATCCTAATACCTCTCAATTCTCTACCCGTTACAAGTAGAAGATGTTGGTTTTCTGGTCATGGGGACTTTGTTTTACACCATTGACAGTTCGCAGATGTGTCTACTGAAGATCAGGGATTGAAATCTTATAAAAATGCTAGCTTTACTACCATTCTCATTTTCCATTTATCCTTCTAAATATTTATGAATCACAAAGTTTTAATATTCATTCTTTCATTCTGTCTTGAGATTGGGGTTCTGACTGAAAGCCTTTTGCATAGATCCCCTGGGTTAGGTTTTACTGTATAGTCGCCACGTCACCGAGAATTCTAATATCTGCACTGGAACCATTTTTAATGACGCCTCTACTGAACTATATGCTTTAGAAGTATTCTACTTTAAGAGAAAATGAGCTTGTAATTCCTACACTTTTCCTGCTAAAATATTCATTCTTTTGATAACTTTTGCTTAATGTTTTGTGTTTTCAGACCAGCAGTTACCGTGCCTCGTGTAGTGCCTGGTCTGTAGCAGCCCAGAAAATTTTGAATGAGTGAATGATATTCCCGATAATACAGCTACCATTCATCTGCTCACTGTTTCTCAGATTCTAAGTCTGTTTTTCATTTTGTACTGTCCAGAATGATTATGCTTATCCTTGAGGTCTAGTTCAGGTGTTCCCCTTTGAAAATTTTTCTAGCTCAGCAGACAGAATTCATTGTGTTTTGTAGCACTTTTTGCTTGGTCTTTTTTTTACATGTTCCTTCCTGGTTATTTCTGGGTTCATTTGTCTCAATACAATACGAACTGCTTGAGAACAGGTGCCAGGTCTTACTCATCTTTAGACCCTCAGCATCGGACTGCACAGCATATCATTAGTGACCTATGCAGATTTGAATAAGAGCCTTTCACAAAATGTTCAAATAGGTTATACGTGTACATAATAGGACAACGGTAGATGGAAATAGTTTGTCTTCCCATTCCCCAGTCATCCTGCTCCTCATCCTCAAACCACTACTACTAGTTGCTTGGGTTTAATAGATTTTAACCCTATGACCCATCAAACCCAAGTACCTCGGAGGGTGGGTGGTCACATGTCCTCTGGAGGAAATAACACTGAGATGGAGTCCAAAGATCACATTTTATTTTGCAACTGCCACTTACTAGCCTTGCCACATAAATTTGGGGAATATCCTTTATAATCTGGGTTTTATTTCTTTTGTGGAATGCTGTGAGGACGAGGATGGAAAATATGTGCAGAAGTTACCTACCCCGCTATGATGTACTGAACATAACTGCTTGATTTTAGTGGCTGTTAACCATGTGTTAAGCTCATGTTCATTAGTCCTCATAAGATTCAAGAAAGCAACTTAAAAAGCTTTGTTCGTAGAGGATATGTGACCTAAAGATTTGTCCGTAGTTAGAGCCTTTTCTAAGTTCAATATGTGATTAATTGACAGATTGTTCAAAATTACTCTGAAATCAAGATGAGTACATTCAGCCAGAAGTATATTATTCAGAGAAACTTAAAACTAGCACTTACACTTGACCCTAAGATATTCCAATATTCTCTCTTTGTCTGGTTGCTTTTATTTCGAGCTATTTATAGTTTTTGATCCTACCATGAAATCATCCTGTATTTGATGGGCAGTTTGTTGTTCTTGAAATTCCAGGATGTGATGACAAATAGTGTTTGAATTTTACCACAGGACCAAGCAGGCAAGAAAATGAACTTGAAGAAGCAGCTTTGGCTAAAAGATAATTCCAAGGAGTAATTGGCAAACCCAGTGAGCACAATTAGGAAAGCTGTGCGTTGTGGGTGGGCAGAAAGCATTGGCAGTTACGGTTGCCTAGCAACTAACAGCCATTGCGGGGATAATCCCGGAGAAGCAGAAATGTTGGTGCTGCCACTTTAGGGGAAAACGAGACAAATACTTAACCATAAAACCACTGTGGCTTTTTGAGGAAGCATGAGACATGGTACTCTGCTCTGATTTCCTGCATTGCCATGCAGTGCTTCATCTCTAATGTCTGTTCCTTTGGCTCTGGAACAGTCTTTTTTTCCTCTTTTTTTTTTCCTTTCTTTTTTCTTTTTCTGCAGTGAAAATCAAATTGGGTCGCATAAGAAAATATTGGTAGATGTCACAGGCTAGACTTGGTTGCCTGGCACTGTGGCTCCGAGATACTGGGATTAGTTAGTATGCCTCATGTACTTTGTCAAAAATAATGGTATCAGTACCAAAATCTGCAGATGACTTCCTTTATGCATTAGAGATGATTGGAGGTCCTATCCTCACCCTCACTTTCTTGCATTCTGCTACAAGTAGACCAAGGTCAGAGCATGCTCCTTTTCATGCTCATGGGGCCATATCAGATGGAGCGTCATTCCTGATTTGGAAAAAATCCTGAGCTCCCCCTGACCTAGGGCCTCTAGACCCTTTGTACACTTCCACTGCTAGTCACAAGTATACCTATCGCTTGAGATGAGGAGGTTCTATTTGGAAGTCCTGCATCAGATTCCGGCCCCCAAAGAAAATCTATTATAAATAATACCAGATACTTTCATCATGCTTACTATATGCTAACCAAGTGGTTTGGGGTTTTTTGGTTATTTATTTATTTGATATGGTCGACACAATGTTAAATTAGTTTAGTATTCAACAGTGATTTCAACAAGTTTATGCCTTCTGTGTTCACCAAGTGCTTTTCTTATTCTAATTTATTTAATCCTCTTAATTAGGAGATACATAGTAATGTTCCCATTTTAGAGACCTGAAAGTGGCCCAGTTGGTAAGGGGGTAGAGCTAGGATTGAAACCCGGGTATTCTAGAGTGAGTATTTCATATGTGTGTACTAAGCACTGCTCTAGGCTTCGGTTATGGATGGTGGACAAGGCAAGCATGATCTCTACCCACAAGGAACTTGCATCCTAGTTGGCGTACCCCTCTTGTCCTCCTGCTTTGGGATCAGCACGGCTGGCTGAGGTTGTGAGGAAAACACAGCTCAGAAACTTACCACAGCCCCCATTTCCTTAGGTACTTGCCAAGTCTTCTCCCCGCTGACATCCTTTAGCACTGTTGTGCCAGGCCTTCCCCTGATTTCTCTCTCCCTGCCCTTCAGAATGCTTTGTCTTCCTACCCATTGCATCGCCATTGCTTTCCCAGCCAATACAGGTCTTCATTTCTGCCGTAGAAGTCCTTCTTGGCCCTTGTGGAGCATGCTCTAACAGCTGTGGGCTGCCTTTTCTCAGTCTTGCTGTGTCCTGCCTCTTGATTCATTGATGAAATGTTCACTGAGCGTCTATTCTGTGCCAGGCCTTCTTGGGGTATAGCACCTAAAGCTTCAGTGCTTTTTTGCCCCCCCCCTTTTTCCTCGAGAGAGAGCGCACCATCACACAGAGTGGTGGGAGAGAATCTGAAGCAGGCACCATGCTCAGAGCAGAGCCCAACATGGGGCTCAATCTCATGACCCTGAGATTATGACTGGAGCCAGAATCAAGAGTTGAATGCTTAACCAGTAAGCTTCAGCACTCTCTTAAAACACTTCTTTTTCCTGGGCATCCAGTTTCCATTTATTGGTCAACATCTGGGCAGCCGACAGAGGTGTTGAGCACTTAAGCCTCTGGCGCTCATGTAGTCTGTTTCTGTCAACTCATCCGCATTGGATAGCAGTTAATGCCACCCTCTGTCTTCTGGGTGTTTCTCTTAAGTCTTACCGCTCATCCTTGTGTGTGGATAAACATTTATTTTTTTCACATTTTTGGAGGCTAGAAGTTTGAAATCGAAGTGTCAGCAGGGTTGGTTTCTCTTCTAGGTGGCCATCTGCTGAATCTTTGTGCACATTATCTCAACTCTGTCCTTACATCTTCCTAGTTTGGCATTTATGTTGACTGGAATTTGATTGAATATTAGCTTCAGCTGTACAACATAATAATCCAGCACTTCTGTATAGCACCGGGGGCTCATCACAAGTGTACTCCTCAGTGACTTGGGTGGAGCTAGAGGATATTATGTTAAGTGAAATAAGAGAAAGACAAATACCATGTGATTTCACGCACATACGGAATTTAAGAAATGAGCAAAGAAAGGGGGAGGGGGAGGCAAACCAAGAAACAGATTCTTAAGTGTAGAGAACAAACTGATGGTTACCAGAAGGGAGATGGGTTAAATTATTCACTCTTTTACTCACCTTTTTTGCCATTTGCAAATACACACTCAGTATACCACGTTCTGTTAACCGTGCTGGGCATGTGGGCCTGCACATTCCCTCAGCCTGGCATATTGGTAGCTATATCTGCTGATCCATTGAGAGTTTTACCAGTATCGAGTGAAGGGTAAATAGATGTGTGTGTGTGTGTATGCACAAAGTTCAGGGAATTTTTTATGCTTTAGCAATTAAATGCATCCAGAGTGGTACTAATAATGTGGTGTGTCCTTCAGAGGAAAGTGATTTCTTCTGCATTAAGTAACTAGATGAAGCTTCAACAAGTGGTACTTTGGGGCACCTGGTGGCTCAGTCATTAAGCATCTGCCTTCGGCTCAGGTCATGATCCCGAAGTCCTGGGATCAAGCCCCACATCAGGCTCCCTGCTTGACGGGAAGCCTGCTGCTCCTTCTCTCACTCCCCCTACTTGTGTTCACTCTCTCGCTGTTTCTCTCTGTCAAATATATAAATAAAATCTTAAAAAAAAAAAAAAGAATGAAAGAAAGTGGTACTTTTTTGATAAGTCAAGGTGGGCATTTTAGGTAAAAGAAATCCTATTCTAGAGTCATGATACAAGATGCGCTGGGGGGAGGTAGAGAAATCATCTGGGTTGGCATGAAACCTCGTATGGGAAGGATGGGGAAGAAGCCTGATGATAGTGGATGGAGCCAGGCTTGTGGAGCTTGTACAAAGGGCATAGGATTTCAGACTTTTCAGATAAGGATCGCAGAATATTTTTGAAGGAAACAGTGAGATGACGAACAGTGTTGTGATAGTAGTTCTGATAAAGACTATTCTTCATGGCTTTATGATTGACATCCCGTTCTCTTGATAAGTCATGTGCTCTGAGGTCTAAGTGGAGTGACTGTTGTCATAGCTATTCTATGAAAGCAGAAACAGGTACAGGTGTCAAGGCTGCTCATCTAGTAAATGGTGAGATGGAACTTGAACCCAGATCTTTTGTTTCCTCTAAGTCATACTCTTTCTGAATTAGCTTATCAGGCGGGTTAAAGGAAATAAATCATGGAGGCGGAAGAACCTACCGAGCAACTGATATGAAATTCCAAACATGGGACTCTAAAGGTGCAGTGGAATGGAAGAAGTGAGGGCTGTTTATATAGAGAAAGGATTACAGAAGAATCTGAAAGACTCAGAACAGGTTGACAGGGCGGGAGAAATAGGACATAGCTCTCTAGGGCAGAGGGACCTTGGGGAGCTGGTCACTTTCCCCGGGGAGGTTGCTTCTCAAGCTGTCTCAGAAGGTCCTGGTCGAAACCGTCCCTTTGCTTGGCAGCACTAGTACTTTGGAGGGGCTCACCCTGAGGCTCCCAAAGGCTGAGAAGAGCTCCCAGCAGGTGGCACCACTGTGGGACCCAGGCTCATAAAGGCAGGGACCGGCCCGAGCCCACTTTGTCAGGGGACCAGGGCAAGACTGTTGCTCAGATGGCTTTCCAGGGTCCTTAGAGTAAATGGAACCAGTGTGGCTGTACCTCAGACTGTAGTGTGACCCGTCTATAAATAGTCCACAGTTGGAAAGCTCTTTTGTTTCTAGGCCCTTGCTTCAGCCCTCTGGACTGTTTCTCCATGTGCAAAACCAGAGATTGGGCCGAAGCAGGGGTTTTCACGCCGAGTTCCTTGGAGCCCTAAGGGTTCTGGAAACTCCTTTCAGAGCCCACTACCACAATGGGTGGGGAAGAGGAATGCAGATAATTCCTGGTTCACCTAGAGACACTTTTATCTGCTAAAACTGTTACCTTTGAACAAAGTACTCTCTAGATTTTTCTTTCTTTAAAGACTGAAAAGCCATTATGATAATCTGAGCCCATCTCACATTTTACAGGTTTAAGTATTATTACTTCCCAAACATCACCTTTATGTTGTTTTTTCAGTGTACTGAGAACTTTCACCTAGAGTATTTCATTGTTTTTTCATTATTAACCAGGGAAGTGAGAAATTATGTTAAACCCATATTGTAGATGAAAAGGTGGCACCCAAAGGACTTAACCTCAAGGTAGTAACGCAAATCAAAATCAAAACTCAAATCTTACAATACGATTGCTCTTTTCAATTCTTTGTGTTGCCTTTCCACTATAGGAAGTGGACCAAAATAATGGAATATGTCAGTAGAAAATGAGATAGTGAGCAGTTTTTGGTTATCATTGTGTTGACTATTAAATACATACTGAAATTCTTTGATAGAATGTTCCAGATACCAATTTTGACCTGAAATTGACAAAGCAACTTTTGATCCTGCTTGACAGTATGTTTTTTCCTTTTGGATTCTGGATCCTGATATGATGGCTACTAAAGCCCATGTAGTCCCATTTGTCAGATCAAGGTAGATGGATTCTTTTTTTTTTTTTTTTTTTTTTTTTTTTTTTTTTTTTTTTTTTAGGTGAGGGGCAGAAGGAGAGAATCTTAAGCAGGCTCGATGCCCAGCACAGAGCCCAATATGAGGCTTGATCTCATGACCCTGAGATTGTCACTGAAGCTAAAATCAACAGTTGGACACCAACTGAGCCACCCAGGTGCCCCTTGGATAGATGGGTCTTTTTTCTTTTTTTTAGATGGGTCCTTTTAAAGACTAGTTTGACAGCTGGGCTGAATTATGTCATGGTACCAAACCTAGCCCTCCAAATTCAGTTGGGTGTGAAAGCATTTGCTTGGGGACATACTATGCCTGTGGCTGAGGAACAAAACGAGATTGCAAACAGATTTCTCAACTTACTTGGTGAGTTGTCAGAATTGTGACTTGTAAAAGCCTACACCCAAGTTGCTGATCTCCTTTAGTGCTCTGCTCTTATCTGTGGGAAAACATGGGTCATAATCATATTTATTTTTCTTTTTTTCTTTTCCTGCTGGAATTTCTTTATGAATGCCTTACGTCTATAAAACAACATAGCCCCAAAACACAGCTGACTTGTTCTGTCCCCTTTGGTACCTAATTTCACTAGATTTTTGGACATTTGCAGAATTAGTTTAATTTTAACCATGCTATTAAATTCCTAGTCACTACATTAAAAACTGGGGAGGACTGCCTGGATGGTTCATTCGGTTAGATATCAGATTCTTGATCTTAGGTCAGGTCTTGGTCTCAGAGTTGTGAGTTCAGGCCCCGTGCCTGCTTTTAAAAAAAAGAAAAAAATATATCTGCATCAAGGAGACCAAAATCCTTTTGACTTCCTTAAGAGAATAAAATAGGAGCTTACTATATTTCTGCCCTGGAGACTTGTGCTAGAATTATGAAATCAGTGAAGCAATCCATTGAAGAAACTTTAGACCTATCTACCCCTGAAATTTCCTAGTATGAGGAGTCCTCGATGAATCTGCCTTCTGGAGAATTCCATTTTTTTAGTGAGTCCCAAGAGAGGAAGACCAGAGTCCTCTTCCCAGAAATTTAGCAAGGGTATTGATGTTGGTAATAGCTAAATATCTAACAGGCATCATTTATGTGCCTGGGACACTTTACGTACCTTATCTGATATAATCTACACATCACCTTTATGAGGCAAGTACATTACCCTATTTTACAGTTACAGAACCTGTACATCAGCAGTGTTGGCACTGATAGAAATGCATGCAAGCTCAGAATCTGCTCTTACCCACTACCCTACTCTGCTTTTGTGCTTCATTTTCAACAGTAAGACTTTTTCTCTAGATTTTAAAGTTTTAATTTATAACTATAGTGAACAAAATAGTCTTGATAAATTGTATCTTCTAGGCCTTTGTATATTAGTCTCTTTTCTTGAGTTAATTAAATGTTTCTTGCCTATGTGACATCTGCAGGATTCAGCTGGGAGACATCTGTGGGCTGCAGTAGCCATAGACAGCTTCTTGATTGCAGTGGGGTTTGTGGGGGAGGAAAGGACTCAGCCACAGTGTTGGGAGGCAGGCAATGTAGAAGACCTTGTGGACTAGGAAATGTTTGCTTAGATGTAGTAAAGCAATTCACTTAAGAGTAGTGGAGTCAGGAAAAGGCATAATAGGAAATAAGACTGAAAAGCATAAATCTGGTCAGACTGGGCAGGAACTTAAGTGCCGGGCTGTATATTTACCTTGTGCTTAAGTAGAAAGGAAACACAGATACTTTGAGAGCCTGGAGGAAGGTATAAATGAGAAACCAGAGACAGGGCAATCCATTTGGATCCAGAGACTAGTGTAAAAGGGGCAGAACTAGGGAGATCTCATTGGAAATAGAGTATGTTAGAGCCAGCTGACTGCTCTATCTAGTTACCTGTGGAGTGAAATCCAAAATGCATGAGATTTCTGAGCCTGACTGAATGAGACTGTGGATAGAGGGGAAAGCAGGAGAGAGTTGGTTTTCAGAGTGGAAAGGCATGCTAATACGTTCTGTTTTTGGAGTATTGGGTTTGGGTTGATAATGTGACATTCCAATAGAGAAATCCAGCTTATGGTTGGAGATACCAGTTGAATATGGTGAGAGCTCAAAGCTGGTGAATTCTGGGAGTCATCCTTAACAGCATAATGTTTGCTGTTGGTGAGCGGGGCAGTAGAATGAGCCAAGGGCAGGGTGTGAATGTAGAGGGCTCATGGTGGGAAGGGCAGCAAATGAGACAGAAGCTAAACAGTCGAGGGGACAAAAAGCCAAGGAAGGGAGATGGAAGGCAGGTGGAGAAAGTCATATCCATGCGGGAGAGAAGTCTAATATGGTTTCTCCACCATGGCATGGTCGACATCTGGGGCCAGATGACCTTTGTTATGGGGGTTGCCTTCCGCATTGTTGGATGTCCACATCCCTGGCCTTTACTCGCTAGCTGCCAGCAGCAGTCCACAGTCCTGATGGTGGAAAATGGCCAATGCTTAGGGGCAAAACTGCTCCCAGGTGAGACTGCTCATCTCTCTGGAAGAATAAGGACTACGGAAAGACCACTGAATTTGGCAGTTGCAAATATTGAGTGAGTGAGTGAGTGGAAGTCAGACTACAGAAAATTGAAGAGGGAGAAAGGGAAGGAAAGGAAAAGGAATCTGAGGATGAAGACCACTCACTTAGTACATCAGAAAGATGGTAAAAGCAGACACTTGAGCTCTGAATTCGTCAAGTTTTTGTGGGGTAGAGCCAGCATTTGTCCACCATTCTCTTTTGATAGATTGTCCTGAGTATTCATTTTTATAACATATAATGTATTATTTGTTTCAGGGGTACAGGTCTGTGGTTCATCAGTCTTGCACAATACACAGCACTAACCACAACGCATGCGCTCTCCAATGTCCATCACCCAACCATCCCATCCCTCCCACCCCCTCCACTCCAGCAACCCTGAGTTTGTTTCCTGAGTTTAAGAGTCTCTTATGGTTTGTGTGTGTGTGTGTGTGTGTGTGTGTGTGTCTCTCTCTTTCTCTCTCTCTCTCTGGTTTCATCTTATTTCATTTTTTCCCCTCTCTTCCCCTATGATCCTCTGCCTTGTTTCCTAAATTCCATATAGATCATATGATAATTATCTTTCTCTGGTTACATATAAACTCAATAAGCTTGTCTTGTTCTGGGGAAATAAAATAATGGTGTTTTTACTGGGATTAAATTAAAAGTACAAATAATTTAGTCCCATGTCTCTTCATGTGTATAAATAGTTTGTTACTTTTTAAAATTAGTAGACTATATTTTTTAAGCAGTTTAACAAAAAATTGAGCAGAAAGTACCCTCCATTTCCCTTTCTGCTGCTCTTAACATGTTGCATTAGTGGAGACTTTCGTTACACTTAATGAGCCACTATTAACACATTATTAACAAAAGTCCTTAGTTTACACTAGGGTTCATGTTCATTCTGTGTTGTTTAACAGAAGTATAAGGCTATGTATCCGCCATTACATCATGACAAAGGTAGTTCACTGTTCCCAAATCCTCTGCACTTCACCTGTTCATCCCTTCTTACTACCATCCCTGCACCCCATGCCCTGGCAGCTGCTGATCATTTTACTGTCTGTATGGTTTTATCTTTTCCAGAATATTATATAATTGGAATCATACTGTATGTAGTCTTGTCAGATTACTTCCATTTAAGTTTCCTTCATGGCTTTGATAACTAGTTTCTTTTTAGTGCTATATACTAATCCATTGTCTGAGTATGCATCACAGCCTGCTGTGTGTTCACCAACTGAAGGACATCTTGGTGGCTTCCAAGTTTGAGCAGTTAAGAATAAAGCTACGATAAACACCCGTGTGCAGGTTTTGTGTGGACATAAGCTTTCAACTCCTTTAGGTAAATATTAAGGAGCATGATTTCTGGGTTGTACAGTATTAAGTATATTTAGTTGTGAAAGAAACTGCCAAACTATTCACCCAAATGGCTTTCTCATTTTACATACTCATCAGCAAAGAATGATAGTTCTTGATGCCAGTATTTGATGATGTGGCTTTTTGGGGTTTGGGGGGAGGAGCTTTTGGCCATTCTAACAGGTGTGTGGTGGTAGCTCATTGTTTTAAGTTGCAGTTTTCTAAGGACAAATGACATGCAGCATCTTTTCTTAGGCTTATTTGCTGTCTGTATATCTCTTGGTGAGGTGTCTCTTCAGATCCTTTGCCAATTTTTTAATCAAGTTGTTTGTTTTTAGTTTTTATTTCATCATACTCAGAATTTGCCTTGAATTTTATTTGTTGAAGCATAGTTGAAGTGCACTGTTTTTAAGTGTGCAAACTTAGTGATTTGGCAGTTACATAAATAGCAAGATGCTCACTGTAAGTGTAGTTATGAAATGTCACCATACAGTTATTAAATATTGAATATATATTTAATATATTCCTTATGCTGTACTTTCTATCCCCATGACTTAACCTATTTCATAGCTGGACATTTGTACCTCTTAATTTCCTTACCTATTTTACCCTTACCCTATTTTACCCTTCCCCCTGCACCCCTCCCCTCCCCTCCGGTTCTGTTAGTGAATGTATTCTGTTCATTTGTTTTTGTTTCTTAGATTACATGTACAAGTAAAATAAATCATATAGTATTTGTCTTTCTGACTTACTTTGCTTAGCATAATCCCTCTAGATCCATCCATGTAAATGGCAAGATTGTATTTTTATAGCTGAGTAATATAACATTATGTATATATACCACATTTTCTTCATTCTTCTAGTGATGGACACTAGGTTGCTTCCATATTTTGGCTATTATAAACAGTGGTACAGTAAACATAGCGCATTTATTTTTTCAAATTAGTGTTTTTGTTTTTGTTGGGTAAATAACCAGAAGTGGAATTACTGGATCATATGGTATTTCTATTTCTAATTTTTTTAGGAACCTCTTTTATAGTGGCTACACCAGTTTGCATTTCCACCAACAGTGCACAAGGGTTTCCTTTTCTCCACGTCCTTGCTAAGACATTATTTCTTATCTTTTGGATACTAGCCATTCTGACAGATGTGAGGTGATATCTCATTGTGGCTTTGATTTGCATTTCCCTGATCATTAGTAATGTCCAAGCATCTTTTAATAAATCTGTTGGCCATCTATATATCGTCTTTGGGAAAATACCTATTCAGGTTGTCTTCCCATTTTTTTTCTTTTTTTTTTTTTTTTAAAGATTTTATTTATTTGACAGACACACAGCCAGAGAGGGAACCCAAGCAGGGGGAGTGAGAGAGGGAGAAGCAGGCCTCCCGCCGAGCAGGGAGCCCGATGCGGGGCTTGATCCCCGGTCTCCGGGATCATGACCTGAGCCGAAGGCAGTCGCTTCACCAACTGAGCCACCCAGGTGCCCTGTCTTCCCATTTTTAATCAGATTATTTGTGGGGTGTTTTGTTTTTTGTGGGGTTTTTTTGGTGTTGAGTTGTAGGACTTCTTTATATAATTTGGATATGAACCCCTTATTGGATATGTCATTTGCAGATATCTTCTTTTGGTATGTTGCCTTTTTGTTCATTTCTTTCACTATGCCAAAGTTTAATTTGTTCTGATCTCGAGTGTTTTCGTTTTTGTTTTCCTCACTTGAGGAGATATCCGGAAGAATATTAAGGCCAATGTCCAAGAGATTACTGTTTATGTTTTCTTCTAGGAGTTTTATCATTTCAGGTCTCAGTTTAGGTCTTAAATCCATTTTGAGTTTATTTGGTGTAAGAAAGTGGTCTCATTTCATTTTTTCACATGTTTTGCATGTCCAGTTTTCCCAGCACCATTTATTGAAAAGCCTATCTTTTTCCCATTGTATATTCCTACCTGCTCTATCATAGATTGGCCATATAAATGTAGGTTTACTTCTGGGCTGTCTGTTTTGTTCCAAATCTATGTATGTCTGTCTGCATGCCTACCATACTGTTTGGATTATTACAGGATTGTGGTATCTCCAGCTTTTTTGTTCTTTCTTAAGGTTGCATTGGCTGCTGCAGGTCTTCTGTGGTTCCATACAAATGTTAGAATTATTTGTTCTAGTTCTTTGAAAAATACCATTGGTGTCTTGATAGGAATTACATTGAATTTATTGGTTGCTTTGGGCAGTATGGCCATGTTCATATTCTTCCAATCTGTGAATATCTTTCCATTTATTTGTATTGTCTTCAATTACTTTTGTTAATGTGTTATAGTTTTCAGAGTTATAGGTCTTTGGTCTTCTTGGTTAAACTTATTCTTAGGTATTTTACTCTTTTTGTTGTAATTATAAATGGGGTTGTTTTCTTAATTTCTCTTGCTGTAGAGTTATTTGTGTAGAGAAACATAACAGCTCTCTATGCATTGCTTTTTCTTTAGCATGCAACTTTACTAAATTCACTTATTCTGAGATCTTTTTAGTGAAGCCTTTAGTGTTTTCTACATATAGTATCATGTCATCTGTAAATAGTGACTGTTTACAGATGGCATACTATACGTAGAAAACTTTGTGAGTTTTAAGAGTTCTTTGTGTATTTTGGCTCTGGGTCCTTTATCAGGTATGTGTTTTGCAAATATTTTCTCCCAATCTGTGACTTTTATTTTCATTCTCTTAATAGTTCTGTTTGCAGAGCAGAAGTTCTTAAGACCAACTTACCAATTTTTTCTTTCAGGGATTGTGCTTTTGATGTTGAATCTACAAAGTCCCTTTTAATGTTTGTTTCTCCATTTTTAGTTATGTACCTTACAAATCTAATTGGATAATCTCCACTTTAGTAGGTAACTTTTAATGCTTTTGCATTGTGTTCATACTGATATGTTTGTAATTTTCTATTTTACTTTGTGTTCTTTCCATGTTTTTCTTTCTTTGCCTCCTTCTTCTCACTTGTATCAGATTCATCAGGTTTGCTTTATTTTTCTTCTATTAATTTAAAAAGTATAGTCCATTTGTTTTTAAGGTTTTATTTATTTATTTGACAGAGAGAGACATCACAAGGCAGAGAGGCAGGCAGAGAGAGCAGAGGAAACAGGATCCCTGCTGAGCAGAGAGACCGAAGCAGGCCTGGATCCCAGGAACCTGGGATCCTGACCTGAGCTAAAGGCAGAGGCTTTAAGCCACTGAGCCACCAAGGTGCCCTAGTGTAGTCCATTTCTAATCTAAAGTCTTTCAGGGTTTTCCTCTTCCTAAACAGCTAGAAAAAATGTGAAACTCCCAATTCTGATTGTCCTATCTCTTACATGTCCTCCAGGAGTATTGTTCAAATGTTATATCGAAGCCTTGGAAATGAATCATTCTTGTTTAGAGTTACCCACAGATTTATGAGCTGCTTTGCTTGCTTTTCTTCCTGGTATACCCGTCCTTTCAAGTGAATCTAGTTTTCTTTCCTAAACTGTATCCTTTTCTAGTTCCTTGAAATCTTTTCACTGATAATAAGCTCTTGAGGGAGTTTTTGTAACACTGCCTTTACTTTTGCCCTCATTTTTGAGTAATACTTTTAACTGGATTTAAAATTCTAAGTTGGCCATTATTTTCTCCCATTTCTTTGAAGAATTTTTTTTTATTGGCTTTGAATTTATTTGTTGCTATTAGGAAATTGCCATCTAATTACTGTTCTTTATGGGAAATCTACCTTTTATCTCAGCCTGCTTTAAGATTTTTCTTTGTCTTTGGTGTTCTGTAGTTTTATTACAAAAGATCAATAGTTGTGGATTTATTTTTATTTAGTCTTAGTGGCATTTGTTGTACTTCAGTTTGAAGATCTACTATTTAAACAATTCTCTAAGATTACTGATTTTCATCTCTGAGCCTTAACTTACCCATTTTTTGGTTTTGTTCTTGTTTTTTAAGTTGTTAGTTATTTGAGAGAGAGTGTATGAGCACAAGTGGTGGGGAGTGGCCGGCAGGTGGAGAGGAAAGAAGCAAGCTTCCCGCCGAACAGGGAGCCTGATGTGGGGTTCAGTGCCGGGGTCTTGGGATCATGACCTGAGCCAAAGATAGATGCTTAAGCGACTGAGCCATCCAGGTGTCCCTCAACCATTTTTACTCCCCATTTATATAACGCTCACTGAACACATGTGACACCCTTTCAATCTTCAACCTTTTATTTTTCATTGCTTTGCCTCAGTTGCTTTCTATATAATTTCTTCAAGATTGCTCTTCTAGTTCATTAAGTTTTTTTAGCCTCAACTAATGTGTTATTTTATTCATCAATTAAGTTTCTAATTTCAGTGATTATTTTCCATTCTGAGGCTTTGTAATATATAGTATGCTTTGTGGTTTAGAAAGAGCAGAGTCATGTTGCGGGGTTCAAATTCTTGCTTCACCACTTACTACCTATGAAACCACCAGCAAATTAACTGTGATTTTCCTCATCAGTTAAATTAGAGTAATAGTATAGATATACTATAGGTATAGAATCTAATAGTTTAGAATGAGAATAACAGAATAATAAATAAAGAGATTAAACAGTATGGTAAGTGCTGTGTATTAACTGCTGTTGTCAGATTTGCATTTTTGTTTCACTTTATTTCACACTCATCGTTTTAAATATATTTAATTTTATATTACCATCTAATCAGTTATCTGAAGTCTAATCTTATTTTCTGTTGATGTTTTCTCATGATGGATTGGAATTATTTTCCTATTGATTTGAAATTTTGGGTTGTAAAAGTATCTCTTCATTGGGATTTTTAACTGTAAGAATCTTCTCGTGCCTGAGTGGACCACTATATCTCCAGATTTTGTTTCTGCCAGTATCTTCAGGAGCCTGGAACCGATGTCTGTTAATAGCTTGGCATGGGGTAAGGCACATTCCTGGCACTCCAATTTTTAGAGATCAGATAGAAGTGACCAGAGAGATTGAAAATAGAAAACCAAAGTTTAACAGAAATCAAGGGAAAATACCTCCTCTTTAAAGGAGGGATCTGAGTGAGTTATAGAAGTTTTATGCTGCTAAGAGAAACAGTAAGATGAGGTCAAAGGAGTTTTAGATTTGATAATGTGGAGGATTTCTGTGACTTTGAGGGATTACAGTGTGGTAGTATGGGGAGAAGCCTTATGAAGTAAAAGATTGAAGACAGATTTTTTTGTAGTATACCTGGTACACTAAGAAAAGAAATTGAAGGCATAAAGATCATAAAGGAAGAAGTAGAACTATAATATAGGTGACATGATTGTAAATAATAGGGTTTTTTTTCCCCCAAGGTTTTGTTTATTTGACAGAGACACAGCGAGAGGGAACACAAACACAGGGAGTGGGAGAGTGAGAAGCAGGCTTCCTGCCGAGCAGGGACCCTGATGTGGGGCTTGATCCCTGGGAACATGACCTGAGCCGAAGGCAGACACTTAATGACTGAGCCACCCAGGTGCCCAATAATAAAGTTCTAAGTTAAAAAAATATCAAAAGCACCAAATAGCTAGAAATAAATTTAACAAAAGTTGTGTAAGACAACTACGCTGGAAACTATACATAAAACACTGCTGAAAGAAATTAAATACATGGAGATAGATCTAACGTGTTCATGGATTAGAAGATTCAGTATTGACACCAGTTGCTCCCAGCTGCTTTGATTTCATTGCAATCCTGGTCAAAATCCCAGCAGCATTTGTTGTTTAAAAAAAAAAAAAAATCAGGGGGCCTGGGTGGCTCAGTGGGTTAAAGCCTCTGCCTTCAGCTCAGGTCATGATCCCAGGGTCCTGGGATCGAGGCCCACATCGGGCTCTCTGCTCGGCGGGGAACCTGTTTCCTCCTCTTTCTCTGCCTGCCTCTCTGCCTACTTGTGATCTCTCTCTCTCTGTCAAATAAATAAATGAAATCTTAAAAAAAAAAAATCAAGGTGATTCTAAAATTTGAAAATGTATTAAGAATAGGCAAGACAACTTTAGAGAACAAGCTGATGGCGAAAGTTACATGTGTCTATACAAAAAATCTAGAGTAACCAAGATGGTCTTAAAGAAGGTATTTACAGTACCTGATTGGGAGACTTGGCATAAAATGAGAGTAAGACGGTGGTATAGTTTAATAGATACTCTAATCAATGGAATGGAGTCCAGAAATAAATGGAATCAAACACTTTTGACAAGGCACCAGCTTTTCAGTAAATGGTGGTTAAGACAGTTGGATATCCGGGGCACCTGGGTGGCTCAGTTGGTTAAGCGACTGCCTTTGGCTCAGGTCATGATCCTGGAGTCCCAGGACTGAGCCCTGCATCCAGCTCTCTGCTCAGCAGGAAGCCCGCTTCTCCCTCTCTCACTCCTCCTGCTTGCGTTCCCTCTCTAGCTGTGTTTCTCCCTGTCAAATAAATCAATAAAATTAAAAAAAAAAAAAAAAAAGAAACAGTTGGATATTCATGCAGAATAAACAAACCTTGGTCTATCTTAAGCTATAAACAAAATTCATCTCAGATGGATAATAGACCTAGGTAAGAAAGCTAAAACTATGGTGTGAAAACTGAAGAATATTCTCATGACGCTGGAGTAGGCAGAAGCTTAGTAGAGGGCACAAAAATGCATTTGACCATAAAAAAAAATTGATGTATTTTTGGACTTCAAAGATATTTTAGAAATTCAGTTCATTGAAAGACACCATTTGAACGTGGATAAAGAAGGCCTTCTGAACAAGACCTCAAGCTCAGATCATAGAGGAAAAAAATTGCAACTTAGATAAATTGTCTCCTCTCCCCAAAAAAGGAAGAAAGTAAGCAAGCAAGACCTGAAATACAAAGTTTCTCATTAGCAGCTTCAGCAAACTGGGAGAACATTTGCTGCATAATTACAATATATGAAAAGCACCATGAGATAAAATAATGGCCCCTCGAAGATGTCCTAATTTCCAGAGCCTGTGAAGGTAGCAGATGGAATTATAATGTGGAAGATTATCAGAGACAGCCCAACATAATCACAAAGGCACTTACAAGTCGAAGAGTGAGAAGTCCAGAGTGATGGCAGTAGGAAAAGAACTTCACGGACCTTCCCGGCCTTTGAAGGTGGAGGAATGGAAACAGTAGGAATGCAAGTGGCCTCTAAAAACTGGAAAAGGCAAGGAAATTAATTCTTCCCTAGAGCTTCCAGAAGAAATACGATCCTGCCAGCACCTTGATTTTAGTCCAGCGAGTCCCATTTTAGACTTCTGATCTCCAGAAGTATAAGATAATGAATTCATGCTGTTTTAAGCCACTAAATTTATGGTAGAGCAGCAGTAGGAAACTATGCATACTGCTTATCAGTAAAAAAGACAAGTAATGTAATTTTAAGATGGTTAACTCACAAAATTAAACCTAGATATCCAATAAATATGATTAAAAACACTGATTATCACTAGTAATCAGAGAAATCAAATTTAAATGAGTAATCAGAGAAATCAAATTTATATTAGATTAGCAAAAATTTTCATAGATATTATCTGTCCTATCTTCTCAAGGATCCAAGAAGAGTCTCTTATCCATTGTTGGTGATAATCTAAATAGGAAAGATGTTTGGGAGGGGAAATTCATCAAAGTTAAAGATTATTTCCCTATGTACACCTATATACAACTTGAATCTTTCACAGGGAATATCTTTCCATATCACTTGTGAAACTATTTTTCAGCGCATAAAGAAACCGTGTCCAAGGGCAATACAAGAAAGCCAGCAAATACAGAATGGAAGATATCTACATCTTGATGGTAGGGGGACAGAGAGGGGTGCAGGGGGAGAAAGGCGTACTGCCTGCCAGATTTTAGGATGAGGTGACAGCATTAGTTAGAGTTAATCATTTTCCCTGCTCGTTACACAGCTGCTCTGTCTACATCTTCTCTCACATCTACTGCCAACGTTCTGTTTATTGCATCTGTCTGTGAAAGTATCCATACCGCCCACCCCCAGCCCTCTAAGAGATGTGGCTAAAAGCTCAGTCTCTTAACCGTGTCTATACTCATGGTGCAGCTGCTGCCTAGATTAAGTACTGATGATGAAAGAGATGTTTTCCGTGGACACATGTTCCCATAACAGTCATCATCCTTGTGGTTTTGTATGCCTCCTAACAGTCTTGAAACAAGTACTTACAGTGGTGAGCATTTTGTAATGGATGTAATTGTCAAATCACTGTTGTAAACTCAAAACTAATATGTCAGCTATACTTCAAGTAAAAATTTATATAAATACACTTTTTTTAAATCTTAAAAGTAAACTCAATGAGCAGCAGCAATAGGTGCTCAGGCCAGGATTGGAGGTGGCAGATGATGTTACTAGACTTTAAACTTTTAAAAATGCGTGAAGCCTGATGGGCCCACAGGTCTTCCTTGCTCCCTTCTCCTTTTTTTTTTTTTGTTTTTTAAAGATTTTATTTATTTGAGAGAGAGAGAGAGTGAATGAGAGAGTGAATGAGAGAGAGCATGAGAGAGGAGAAGGTCAGAGGGAGAAGCAGACTCCCCACGGAGCTGGGAGCCCGATGTGGGGCTTGATCCCAGGACTCCAGGATCATGACCTGAGCCGAAGGCTTAACCAACTGAGCCACCCAGGCGCCCCTCCCTTCTCCTTTTTTGCATGGCTGTTTCCCCAAAATGTTGCTATGAACATTCAGGGTAAACACCCCTCAGCAGTGACTCCCGGTGAATAGCATGGATTTAATCTTTCTGGTTGGAATACGTGGAGGGCAGCTTTTGCTTAGGATATGGACGTCTCTAGTCATTGTAGACCATTGTCCAGAAAGGGATTTTGGCTTCATTGGCCAAAACCCCCTCATTCTAAGGACAAGAAACTCATGTCTGAGAAGAAGAGAAGTAGCATGTTGCTATTATTGGGGAAGCCAGGACAGAAATCTGTCCCAGTTGGGGTCAGGGATCTTTTCTCAACATCTGTCTTCTCCATGTACCTTACTTAGGTGGCATCCTTATGCTTTCCTTGAACTTTGTTACACATTATAAGTTTAAATTTACTCTTAAAGTCTTCAACTTTGGGCAAAATTTCCATATTCTGGACTGAGTTCAGGTCTTTAATTAGCAGGCATGCTTTAAAAGCTGTGGCAGGGTAATCTACCACCAGCTGAGCTCTTTGTCATTAGGGGCCCGTGCATTGCCTAGTTCAATAACTGACCATTGGTCCAACTAGCTGGTGGCTCGAGAAAAAACATTCTACTCTGTGATTGCTTTCTAATATGTCTGTATACATAGGCTGCACCACATTTTCCAGAATTCCCTTTCTTGTATGTTTCCAGTTGGGTGGGCTCCAGAGGTGATTCTTGCTGGAGAATTGAAGGGCACATGTGAAATAGTAACCCTTTTTATAAACATTGTCCTTTTGAGCCAGCTCCTGTGGTTGGCAAGAGGCAGTAGCGGGACCGGCAACTTCTGCACCCACTCCAAGCTCCTGCTTTAGCTTCTCCAGGCTCACTGGTGTGTGTACATAACTGTCACCCCCACCAGAGGCAACACAAGCAGACCTGGTTTTAGTCTCTACTTGTGGCTTCAGCTTGTTGCCTATGGTTCCTGCTTGTGGCTGTATATCTATCCTGGCTTTTGTTAGCCCTGCAGATTTCAGACTCCAGCTGCAGGGCAAAGATGGCCCTTAGAGACTGCCTTAGAAGCTTCTGCAATTACGTAAGTTAAATTCCTATCAATTAATACGTATTTTGTTTCATATACTAGAGAGTGGGTCTGCTGCTCTGGTTAAACAGTGACTGCCACACACCTGTTCCTGAGAAGCACTGTTTCATTCACCTTACTTAGCAGCTTGGACAGAGTTTCTGTGGGACAGTACAACTTTGGACATCCAGGATCCCACCCTCTGGAATTCTCCAAATTTCAGAGTCCTTTCATACCCCTAAAGAATAGAAAACAAAGTAAAAACCCCAATCCTCGTTGATGAAGCATCATTTGACACCCAGCAATAGAATGGACCCAAGCACTGGCAGAGGAAAGAGCAGCTCCATTCAGCAGGAGGCCATAGAAAACCAAAAGAAAATGGACAGGAACCAGGGTAGAAGTGACCCTGAGTGACAGCAGTGGCCAAGCTAGAAACCAAGAAGGGCAATACACCTAGATCCTGAATGGAAGAGAAAAGCTTAGAACTCCTCTGAAATTTTGCTAGTAAAAGAGCAACCCTTTGATGTCACTGTACCTCACAAGACACTGGGTTTCCACTAGACACTTGTCGGTACCTGTCCCCATGTACCTTACTGCAAGCAGGAGGGCTGGAGTTTGGGGAAAATACCCCTATGTCCTGGATGCCCTGGGCACAGTGATACAAAGTGTGTTCAAATACAAAAGAAATTAGAGATGCTCTTTCAAGGAATACTGATTTATCACCTAGATAGCTTTCAGTATAATTATTCAGGATATAGTTTAAGGTTCCAGATGTTTAGGATTTTATTAGATGCTAAATACAAAGGAGGGTGTGGAGGAAACTATCTAAAGAGGTATCTTCATGGTCTCCAGTGATCTTTACCTTGGGATAAGCCCTCTGGTTGTTGAAATGACTAGTGAAGAATGAAAACTGGCCTTCCAGAAAGTACCTCTGACCTGTGATGCTTAGATGTTGCAAGTGAAGGGAGCAATCAGGCGGTAACCTAGAAAGCAGGGGAAATATTCCACAGGAGATTGCTTCTGGCTCACCCTCTCTGGTTGGTTGTGCCATTAGACCTGTGGCTTTGCCCAGGAGGTCACCGGGTTTTACTAATGGGTGAGAGACCTACAGGCAAGCTATCTTCTTGGACTTGTAAGGAAAGCAGTTTTTCTGGAGTCACAGTACCACTTAATTGTGAACTTCCCCACTTCTGCATTTTCCATCTCTTTGATCCATCTCAGACGGTGGTGGTCATGACTGTAGCTCTTGAGCAACAAAGTAGAGTTTCTTGTTCTCAGTATGGTCCTTTAAAGAAGGCAGGCAGGTCTGTCTGTACTTTAAGTTAGCTTAATTGTCTTAGCACTTTTTTTAGCTTTGATTTCCTTAGTCCTTGTCTGTTCCCATAGGACCCTGAACAGAGATCATACTTTTCACCTTTCTTGGCTACTGCCACTCTTTGATTCCGTGCTTCCTGTGACACCTGGTCAGCACTTGCTTTAGAAGAATGCTTGATACCCCAGTGAACGAATTTTGAAATAATGCCATTGTTCTTGAAGTCAGGCTGTAAAGCGAGTCTGAATAGCTAAGCATATTCTGTATTCTAAAAATAGGGAATTTGGGTGAGCCTCGTTAGGGGGAAAAATATGGTGAGTTTATGTTTTGGGGGGTTTTCCCCCTCTTTTTTTGTGGGTTTATGTTAATTAACTGGCGGGTGAGTGTTCTCAGCCTGGTTGGATGCAGGAGTGCACATTTCTAGAGCTGACGCCTCGGAGCTTAGGTCTGTTCCCTGTCCAGATCGCATCTGGGTCTTGCTCGCATCTGGGTGCCTTCCATCTGGTCAAGCCCAGAGCTCCTTCCTTCCGCTGCATCCTGTGATTTGTGGGCATACCGGTACTCTCTGTCCAGTAAAACAGGATTCTGAACATTTCCTTCTGGATGCAAATGCCAGGCTACTGCCCTCTTCTGTTTTCCTTAAGGTTGAAAGTAGAATTTAGCACTTCCTGGCCCAAAACCAAAGGCAGAAGAAAGGAATGTGAAGCTTAAGATACTACCTAAGATCATACTGACAAAATTTTTTTCTTAAATACTATTTTGACATATAACAAAATCAGACATCCCAGCTACACCAGAGTCATGGAAAGAAAGGACTTTAAACAGAGGGAAAAAAAATCTAAAAAGGATAATTATTTTAATAGTTGTCCTCGGGGAAAATGCAGATAAGAATGAAGCTGCCCCAAGTTAACAATTAGATAAATCCTGGGGATTATATAGCACAGTGGGATTTAGTATTCCATTTCTAAAAAATGCACAAGTCTGCCAAAAACTGAATGAATGTGATTGCAGCTATCTGTGATTTGACCAATGCCCTTGCAGCTGTGAAAGTTTGACCTGAGCTGAAATGCCTCACTGAGTCAGCCCTTTCTGTGTCCTGGTCCCTGCAGCGCGAATCTGTCCAAGGCCGCCTGGGGAGCATTAGAGAAGAACGGCACCCAGCTGATGATCCGTTCCTATGAGCTTGGGGTCCTTTTCCTGCCATCAGCATTTGTAAGTTCACATTTGAAACTGCCTGAGTGGTCACATGTGAAGCAAGTTGGGTTTTTATGTTCTCTTCCTTTGATCTTGATGACCTGCCCGAGGCCAGGGGGAGCAGGGCCGGGGTCCTCACCTAGAGCCTGAGCTCTCAACTGCCGGCCTGCGCTAGCAGATACATTTAGCACTCACTGTTCTGGGTGCCATATGATCGCTCCTCTCAGGGAGGGTACCTGATGACAAATTGAAGATAAAAAGCATGTTAATCACATGTTTCACAGGATTTAAATATTGTAAAGATTCATTGCAAGATGTTCCTTGGGAGGAGGTCTTTGGAAGCTAGAAGACTTCGGAGGGTGTGGGGGGAAAGGGTGCTTAGAGTTTAGGGTAGGAGGAGAGGGAGGGGCACCCCATATTGGAAGCGGCATGAGCATAAGTCAGGAGGCAAGGAAGCTCGAACATCTGCTTGAGAAGGAGTTCAGAAGGTCCCAGAGGATCCGTGCAGTCAGCTCACCGGTGGTAAGCCCTAGAAACACACCAAGCTGGAAACGGTGTGTCTCTCTTGAGGCGTCTAGCCCAGCCAGCTCGTCTCCCAGCTCAGAATAGCTCTCCATTTCTGCAGCTGAACACTAGATAGTATGGCTGCTTTTCACATGGGGACCGACTATACAAGCCTTCTGATTTCGAAAGACTAAAAGCCCTCTTGGCCCAAAAAGACAGTCCCACTGTGAGGGCCACACAGACTCCAAGACCACCTGTCTTGCTCCCCCACGTTCACTCACACATTTGGTGGAATGCAGTCAGAACTGCCCACACAAGAAGACGGTTAATGGTTTGGTTTGGTTTGGGTTTTTTTGCCACCTGCTATAGTTGAGCTTGTGATAAACACGCATGATGCAGCTCCATTGTAAATCACTTGGACTAGACCAGAATATTTAACTTAAAGGAGTGCTGTGCACTTGTCCTCAGGCTTCAGTCCAGACCCATGTGACATGTAGGCATAGCCTGAAAGGTTCCAGAGAGTACACACCCCTGTTCCCCAGCACCACCCCCCACCCCCAGCCTGGTGGTGTTCCTTACTATCCCTCCTCTCCACAGTCTAGTGAAAAGTCCTCTTCTCCCTTCGTCAGTCTTCATCCATCCTTTAGAGTTTTGTTACGGAACTGTCAAATAAGTTTCTCCTAAGGAAATAATCATGAAATTCTAGCACATTTTATTTCTTTCCTCCAGACTCAGAGCAGATCCTAATGCTGCTTATAGCTGCTTCTCCCTCCATTTCCTTGGAGACAGATGGTTCCCCCTTTGCTATAGACAAGGATGTGACTTCCCTAGGGTTCTACAGCTGAGTGGGCTCTAGCCCTCAAGCCACCATCTTTAACTGATCCCTCCTGTAATCTTTCAGCTTTATCATGGAGAAACAGTAAGTTCATAACACTAGGGTAATAATAGTAATTTGGTGTGACTGTAGATTTGAACTAAGGCCAGGATTACTTCCCAGTAATAACTTAAGGAATAAATCCCATGTCCCTCTTGTTTCGCTTTTGTTGTCCGTGTCTGCAAAATTCTAGATGTTTCTAACTGTTCCGACTCGATTCCTCATCATGAAAATGGTAATATGAAAGATGTATATTGCACTTCAGATCCTCTACACTCTGCTAAGCTAATTTTTACTTCTGATTCTATTTCTAACTGTACATTAGAGACCACTGATAGAGGGAAAAATAGGCATAATCATTTAGACTCCCCAGATTAAACTCTTCTGTACTGTTAGAATAAGGAAGAGCCCCCTCCATAGTACATTCTAGATAAGAGATTCCGTTATTTACAAAGAATATCAGGCAAGAATATTAAAAATGGATTCTGCCCCTCCTATGCTGTGCTAATAGTTTCAAGAGTGATACTTCAAGCACGAGGACCAGGTAATTAACTAAAAAGATAGTGTTTTATCGAGCTATTTGGGTTCCTTGGCATGTCTTAAGATTCAGATCCTAGAACAGTTCTTTAAAGCAAGCTTCCTCCTAGCACTAGTAAGGACCCAAAACCATCACTATCTTGTCAGACATTCTCTTTTCTGGGTGGATTGTGTGTGTCCTTCACTGAGCCATAAATTAGTTGGTCAGGTACCAAAGTGAGGCATGTGGACAAGACACAGAAGTATTTTACCCAGGGCGCCTGGGTGGCTTAGTCGATTGAACATCTGACTCTTGGTTTGGGCTTGGGTCATGATCTCGGGGTCATGGAATCAAGCCCTTGTCAGGCTCTACATTCGACAGGGTGTCTGCTTCTAATTCTCTCTCTCGCTCTCCCTCTGCCCCTCCTCACCTCTTTTTCTCTTTCTCTCAAATCTTAAAAAAAAAAAAAAAAAAGGTTTGACCTTGCCCTCCCAAGGAGCCTACTAGTCAAGTTGAGCCAGAAGGTCATTTTAAAAAGGCACTTTTGTTGAGAGATGTCCAGGTGCCCAGACCTGTGAGAGAAGGAAGTCGCCTGGGTGAGCAGACCCCAACGGGCTGAAAGTGGATATTTGGATCCTTTTCATTGCTCTTGACAGAAACAAACTTGAGCCTATATAAGCCCACAAAAGGGGTAGTTTTATGAAGAGCTGCTGAAAGGTACGTCATAGAATCAGTGGCACAGCGGAGACTTGGAAAGGGGGGACCAGGGCCAGCCCTGGGGCCCTCAGTGCACTGCCTGTGTGGATGGCTGCCACTGAGAGCACCTCCACCGTGGCTTGTCCCCTCGCTTGCCAGCCATTCACATTTAAGCACAGCTCAGGTTTGTCTGCTTTTCACACCTCTCTGCTGCCCTGGCCCGTTCCAGAGAAGGACAGGCTGTTGTGAGCTGGGAAGCCATCACAGAGGTAGCCGCTACCAGAAGGTACCACCTGTGAGTTGTGTGTTTCATCAGTCCCTGTAAAACTGTGTCGGGAAGATTTGCAACAGAGAAGACTTTGTCCTTAAGCTGCTGTGTCACTTACTGGTGTGGGGAGCTTCTAGAAAACCAGTAGACCTTCGCTTGGTCTTTGCAGAATTAATATTGATAGTTTGACTCTGAGGGCAGCCCAAAGATCTCTGCCATGAGGTGATTTGTTGTTTTGCTGAGGTAATTCGAGCACAGAATGAGACATTTCGCTTGTGAGGGAGAGACTGTCCAGCACAACTCCACAGCTCCTGCCTCAGCGTGTCTCCCAGACTCATCGCTGCACGTTCCAACCTGCCTGAAGTGACCACGCAGTCACTCCGTTGAGCTCCACCAGCTCCCCATGCCTCTAGCTCAGTAGCCCTGGGACTAGGAGGAAGAACAAGATGGAGTCTTCGTTCTCATGAATTTCATGGATAAGCGCAGAAACAGATTATAGGGTGTGATGAGAACTGTGGTGTAGTGGTTCACAGTATAAGCACTCTGAGTAAAAGAGCATGTAATCCTCCTGGGGCCCCTGGCAAAGGCTTCCGTAAGGAGATGACATTTGACCTGCATCTTGACAAATGAGTTAGGAGCTTAACCCCCGCATCGAGGGAGATGAGGCTTCCAGCCAGAGAGAACAGCAGGCCATTCCATGTGCCTGGGAAGGGGCTGGGAAGTGGGCTATAGGCTTGGAGGTTGAGCTCCTATTCTGAAGGAGACTGGCAGGCAGGACCCACTGGAATTGTATTTTGTCCCATGTGAACAGTAGAAAGCCACCAGTTTTTTAAGCAGAATTGGTGATGTCATCAGGCCAAGTTTTAAATAATTTGAAGCTTATTAGTTAGTTGTCCAATTATGAGTATAATTTAGGTTATATTATTCAAAAGGAACCTGAGGATAAGGGCCTTGAGAATCTCACCAAAATAATTTTCATCACCTAGGACATACTATTATAAAAGTTTGGTTAATGATTACTGTTATTGTCACACCACTGTCCTACCTCAAAAGGTACAGTCATCTCTGGTGATTTGCTGCTTAATGCCGCTTGATTATCAGTCACCTCTGGCCATTCCTGCCGCCACCATGGCCAAGGCACGTCATCTGCTGCTGTAGTATCTTCCCACCATGCTTCCCCAGGCAGCCTCCAAGCTGCTCTGCGCCCAGCTGCCAGAATGTCTTTGTAGACCGCACATCAGGTCGCATCACCCACCTTCAAGTCTTGTAAGATAGAAGCCAGACTCCTTAGCATGGCCTACTTTTTTCTTCATGCCCTGACTCCTGACTCCTAAGGCCTGACCACTTCTCTCTCTTTCCTGGCCTTCATGTTCAGCCATAGAGAATTTGTTCCTATTATGAGTCGAGCCCATCTGTGTTCTCCAAGAGAAACAGAACTAATATGATATATAGATACATATATAGAGAGATTTATTATGAGGAATTGGCTCACATGATTTGGGGGCTAGGAAGTCCTACCCTCTGCTAGCGAGAGACCCAGGAGAGCTAGGAGTGTATTTCTACCAGCTCTGGAGTCTGGAGGTCTGAGGATCAGGAGGGTTGATGCTTTCAATCCTGATCTAAGTTTGGGAGAAGACCTGTGTCCCAGCCAACAGAGAGCACATTCACCCTTCCTTGGCTTTTTTGTTGTAGTTAGGCCCTCAACAGATTGGATGATGCCCACCTATGGGGGGGGGGGGGTCAGAGGCAGTCTACTCTGTTCAGTCCACTGACTCAAATACTAGTCTCAACCAGAAACACCCTCAGAGGACCCCCCCCCCAGAATGAATGACTTTTAACCAGTCATCTGGTATCTGATGGCCCAGTCAAGTGGATACCTAATAACCATCATGCCCTCATTCCACAGCCTTAATCTATATCGGGAACAGCACCCTTACATCCCTAAGCCCCCCTGCCTCCCCAGTGCAGGTGCTCCTCTGCATTCCACAGCTTTCTAGAACGTGAGCTCATCACATATCCCTTGTATTATCATTTCTTTGTGTATTTCTCCTAGGGCTTGGCACATGTGTTAGTTGATGTTGCTTCCGTATTCGTAGAGTACACACCGTCCTTTGTTAGGGAGAGCAAACATAGAGGACAATGGCTATGCATACCATGTGGATTTAGCCGGTGAATATTGTGTGGAGTAGGTGTTCAAATACATTCATAAGCAATGTGCAGTATAGAATTGCCCACCTGTCTTGTTGAAATTAAAGCACATGTGCACACACTTAGTCCGTTGTGATACTTGCAAACGCCAATCCCTGTCTTAAAATTTCTGTATCTGTTAATCTCTAAAAGGTTACTAATGAGTATGTGGTTTGTTATAAAATGAGACCTTCTGTTTCCTTCTTCAGTACTAGTAAGACATGCCTTTTACAAGTTTTCTGATACAGTTTGCCAAATAGACTTAATACCCAGTTCCATAATCATTTGTCTAAATGGACATCATCCAGAATCCGGTTTCTTGAGATCAGCCCACCTTTGTACTTCTTAGCAGAGCTCCACGTCCAAAACACCCACATTTCTGAGTGATCAGCAACTGGAGTTGCCACTTTTGTCCTTCCCTAGTAGGCCATCCTGATCCTTGTGTCCCGGAATACTGATTTGAGATTAGCATTTGCAAACAGTTGAGCTTTGTGCCCAGAATGAAGTCTCAGAGGCAGTAGCCTCGAAGGCCCCCAGCTCCTGCACTTTCCCACAGCCATAATAAGGACCTGTCACTCAGGAACCAGTGGTTACATGAGACAACGTTCTCTGTGGCCTGAGAATAGTGGATGAGAGCCTCTATTTTTCATTCGTAATAAAGATGCCATTTGAAACCTCTGGGCTTGGTCTGGAAGCAAAATCTCTCTGGTAACCAAACATTGTTTACTTTTTTTCTGCATTTAAAATGTTTTGTGGGTTTTTTTTTTTTTTAATTTTATTTATTTGACAGAGAGATAGATCACAGGTAGGCAGAGAGAGAGAAGGGGAAGTGGGCTCCCCGCTGAGCAGAGAGTCCAATATGGGGCTCGATCCCAGGACCCTGAGATCATGACCTGAGCCAAAGGCAGAGGCTTTAACCCACTGAGCCACCCAGGCGCCCCTTTTTTTCTGAATTTAAATGAATGAATCAGTAAACCTACCATCTCAAGGTGAATCTAACTTGCTGTTAGATCCATGCAGTCAATAGCGTTTCCTTTGGGAACACTTTTGGGAGATTTAGGGATTAATGTCAAGGGTACATTTCACTGTGTACATGGCACTTAGCAATTGATGTTATACAGATACTGAAAGAGTTTCGTTTGGGGTCTAATATCAATTTACCGAGAATATAATTTTTGTTGGGTTGGTCCCTTTAAGTGTATTTAACCTTTAGATTAGACTCTAATTCATTTAGTTTCAGAAAAATTTGAATATAGGAAAGATCCAACAATTTCAAAGATTAGTAGCTATTCCAAATCCTCAGGCATCTGTGAATATATCAGGAAAAGGCAGGTTTTCTCGTTGAACTTCATGCATTTTGGTATTTATTATGGAGCACATATTTTGTCAGGCACTGAGTCCTGGGCTCGAGCCTGCCTGGTACTTTGTGGGTTCCAGCTACTCCTTCCTCTGGGAATTAATGTGCATGACCATCTGAGAACCCTGGGTCAATGTCCAAAATGGTTTCCTCCACACAAGGGTAGCCTGAGCTTTCGTGCACTTGCCTTAAGGCTGAGGGGCACCTCGGCTCTTTCTGAACCCTAGATGTGTTTGCCCCCTTAGATGGCAGTTTCTCTTTTCTGTCATTAAAATCAAAAATGCTTTAGTCAAATCCAGAAGAACTTTTTCTTAGTCTCTTTTCTCTGGGCTGGTTAAACTCTTTTATTGTCTTTTGTTGCCAAAGTTGATTTATACCACAAGTATTTGCTCTCATGACTGGCTTCCTCCGGAAGAACTAATGAAATTCACAGGAGCCACCGCCTCACCCCTCCCTCCCTGCCCCACACTGCTTCTGACCATGGGCCATCTGTTGAGGGTACTCAGGGTTTCTCACGGGGCTACAGCTGGTCAGTACTGTTTCACGTGGAGTTTTCTTCTAAACTTGCACATTCTCCCACTCAGCACTGTTCTGGCATTCTACTCCTTCCTCTTTCCTGTCCACATCCAGTTGCCACATCCTGTCCTCTGCCCTAGCAAGAGTTTTGCTGCCTGCTGCTGTAGGTCACTGTCTTCTCCTTCCCTCGGCTGACCCCATCTCTCCCTCGTTCCCCATCTTGGCTACTGCTACACTTCTGAAACTTTTTGTCCGTCTGCCAGGGTCTGCATTCCCCTGACTTTGAACCTGCAGTGTCTCCTCCTGGTCCCCGAGACGATGTCCTGAATCCATTCTGTGACAGCAGCCCCCCCCCCCATGTCCCCTACGCAGCCAGGGCTCTGGTCACCTGTGAGTGCTTGTTAGCAATGGGGGAGCTGGGCTGGGGCACCAGGGGCACAGCTGCCAATTGCTAGTTGTGTGATCCCGTGCTACAATTCCTCACCTCTGTTAGGAAGGAAATCATGTGGAAAGAGAAGGTAGAAGACCGTGTTGGAGAAATACCAGGGACCAGGCAAAGGAACTGTCTGGGAGCACACAGTGTTGAGGAGCCAAGATGACAATGGAGTTGGGGTCCTGCTTATAAGCTGTTAGGCTCTGGACCTCTTACTTCCATAGGCTTCCTTTTTCTTAGTGTGAAGTGGGGATAGTGCAGTAACTAGTAACTTTGCAGCATCATTTGAGAATTGAGAGTTCTTGCCTGTAAATTGTCAACACAGTGCCTAGCACTTGGCCGGGTCTCAGCATTAGCAGCAGCAGCACCAATTTGGGGATCATGCGGTTCAACGGAAGGTGGAAGGCAGAGGTCAAAACCTTGACCTCACACCCATGTTGATAAGATGCTGTTCCTTTTTCTCCTTCGGAGTGTACTCTACCCATTGACACAGCCCTCTGCTTATCAGAAACCCACCCTTGTTGGGCCTCCTGGGCTTACTCCTCCACGAAGCTTTTCCCAAGCCCCCACCTAGAAACACAGTTGATCATGTACTGCCTTATAGGAAGGAAAAGACAGCAGCCTCCCTGCATTTCACTTCCTTGTCATTTAGTCCATCTTTGTTTAAGTGTCTTCCTTCTAGAAGGCTCACTGTCATTACCGTTTTATCCAGGAAAACTTGATGCCTTGTATATAGGGTTTTACTGCTTGAGGATGCTGATCAGATACAACTGAAAAATAAATGATATCTCTGAGATTTGAACAAGTTTCTTGTTTTCTGTGTTGGAGCTAAGCCACGAAACCTAATCCATCATAGTGATAACAGCTCTTTTCCTCCCAGAGCCGATGAAGGGAAAAGCCAGTATTTTCTCAAGTGTGATAGATGTCCACCCTCTCACCTGGTGTTTTATAAATATATTGTCGTAACTGTCTTTTTAAGTGCCTGTGTCGGGAGGGTGCCTTCCTCTGTTTTATAAGATGTCATGTGATACCACTGTGATATATAAATAATGATAATTAGACTACAGCTTCAAATTATTTGACATCCAGATTGAAGGGAAAAGTGGTACTTTTTTTCCCTACAATACCCTAGAATTTAGATCAGAAATGGCATTCGGGAAAGCATATTGCTTCCTATCAGATGTGGATGGCTCAAAGCTTCTTACATGTGAATGAAGATACCACGGAACAGGTGCGTGCCGAAGCATATTGGGACATGAGATCTGGGCCAGGCCATAAAGACTCTCCATCCTTTGTGATGATTTGTTTGAAAATAACAGAAATAGACTAAGAGCCAAAAGAGAGGGAAGTTGTTTTTATCTGAAACTCCCCATCAAGCATTTAATAGTCATTAAATGACATCACTTCCCAACCTCTGGCCTCTTTCCACAAATGTCAAGAACCAGGGTTTCCGGGATTTGACTCCTCCTGATTTGGTCTGCTTTAATACCACCTCTTAAATTTTTCAAAGAATTCTTCCTTTGTTGTGGCTCCTGGTGGGTGAATGTGAGACTGTTTGTTCGCTTAGTTGAAGGAACAGAAGATGAACACTCAGAAAGGCAGGGTTTGGTTTCCAGCCTTATGCTTAATAGCCGTATGGCCTTGGGCAACTATTTAACCTCCATTTTATTTTCTTCCTTGTAAAATGGGAATAATTTCATCACAAGAATATCCCAGATGTACATACTATACTAATTTATATCCATGCATGAGTCATTGTTCTAAATAACTCACTGTCAGCATACCATTTAATAGATTAGGAAACTCAGGCCCAGAAAGGTTAAGTAATACATCTCGAGTCACACAGCAAATAAGCGATATGGACAAGGAAGAAGGTAAGATTATCCTCCAATCCAGAACTTTTAGAAGGTAAGCTGTGAGGAGGGGCACCAGTGTTGACTGTTGTGGAGATGGCCCAGCAGCCCTCCCCAAGGTAGGAGGAAGTGAGAGTGAGGCGGCAGGCTCTGCGGTGTCCCCTTTCAAGGGCCCTTAGTACCTCTGTCCCCACATATCCCTGGTTTTTCATTTTTCCTTCAGTGTCTTTCAAAGCCATTTGCTGCTTCCCTTTCCACTGACCCCCTCTCCTCTGAACTCACCTCATTTGTATCTCCGCTTTTGTTATGACACTGGTATTTGTTTCCCCATTACCATTCACTCACCCATCTCCCATTGGTATGGCAGTAGCTCTTGTCTTCAATTCCCTGTTGCATCTGTTCTCATCCGGGCCAGTCTGCCTTTGTAGTAGAACTTCTCAGTTGAGAAACCTGCAACTCTTCACTGTATGTCAAAGTAAGGGCCACGTACTTTAATAACTGAGGTCTTGTGATGCCATGGGTTGTGAGTGACCGATAACCAGCTCAGACAGTGTGAGAAAAAAGGCAAACACAGAGGGTGAGTCTCTTGCTTCAGGCAGAGCTGAATCCAAGGGTTTGGGCTGTATTTTCAGAGTTCATTTTGAAGTATGTGAGAGCCCCTAGCAGCTCAAGGCTCACACCTCACCAAATGAACTCCTCAGCAGATAGATAGTCTCTTCCTGATGCCTCTGACACGGCCAGCCCGCCCATCCCGAGTCACTGTGGCCTCGGCTTGGATCCAGTTAAATAAGGGCAAGCCTCAGATACCCGTACTGCTTCCTATTCAGATCCCCTCCATCTGGTCCTCTCGGGTGTTCTCAGACCTTCTCCTGTGAGTAGGTCGTTCACTCCCCCACCCATCTGCCTGATGTGCCTGCCCTGTGCTTTAACAACTCTGCTTTGGGGGCGCCTGGGCGGGAAGCCTACTCCCTCACCCTCCCCCTGCTTGTGTTCCTTCTCTAGCTGTGTTCTCTCGGTCAAATAAATAAATAAAATCTTTAAAAAAAAAAAAAAATCTGCCTTGGCTTATGCTAGTTTCCCTTGATATTCTTTCCTGCCATCTCTCTGTTTATCAAAATCATCCTAATTTCTTAAGGCCCATCTGTAATGTTTTCTACAAAGCCTTTACCTATCCCAAAATTGGTGAAAGGCATTTCTTCCTTTTCTGTGCAGCATTCAGCCAGTTGTCACTTAACTGCCTTTCACTGTTTCTCATCCTCATCTTCATCAATGCTGACCCTTTCTTCATCGCCCATAACTTTCTGTAGGTCTTTGTATGCACAGAGCATTTGCCCATTGATTTGTCTAATGGAAAAGCCTGTAGACGAAGTAAGCAAGGTACCTTTATCCTATTTTTGCAGCTCAGCATTACTTGAACATCAGCTGTGCTCCAAGGCTAGGTGCTGATGTGAAAGACATTTTAAGTTGATGACATCCAGATGCTTTATTCTGATACTACAAATGAGGAAATTAAAGCCTAGTAAATATGTGGCCAGGTGTCCCACTAACCATTGTTGTTAGCTCCTGGAACATGCAAGCTCTTTACTATCTCTGCACCTTTTCAGATGTATTCCTTCTGCCTCGAATATTCTTTCCACTCTCACCTCTCCTAACCCTACTCTTTCAGGGTCTAATTAAAAAGTCACTTTTTGGGCGCCTGGGTGGCTCAGTGGGTCAAAGCCTCTACCTTCAGCTCAGGTCATGGTCTCAGGGTCCTGGGATCAAGGCCCACATCGGGCTCTCTGCTCAGCAGGAAGCCTGCTTCCTCCCCTCTCTCTGACTGCTTGTGATCTCTCTCTCTCTCTCTCTCTCTCTCTCTCTCTCTCTCTGTGTGTGTGTGTGTGTGTGTGAAGTAAATAAATAAAATCTTAAAAAAAAAATTACTTTTTTAGGGAGGCTTTTATTGACCATCCCCTCTCCATGCCCATTTAAAACAAGTATACTATTCTCTCTTCTAGTACTTGTTTTTCTTCATAGTGGTCATCACAGTTATGTAATTATTCACCTTTATAAATGCATTCTCTCCCCACTAGATTATGTACCCCATGAGGACAGGGACAGGGACATCTTTGTTAACTCTTAAGCAGTCAGTGTTTGACACCAGCAAGACTCTCAAGAAATGTGTTGAATAAACAAATGCAAGTATCAGCTTTACTTGCAGCTCAGTGAATGCTAGAACAATGTTAGAACGAGATTGCCTGAAGCCCAGGTCAGCATAATGCCAACTCTTACCATGTCCTACACTGTGCCCACACGCAGCCTCCTGACAGGCAAATCAGTTATGTGATCATCAAGACTAAGAATTATAGTTCTAGTTCTTTGTGTAGATTCCAAGGACATTAGCACTGTTTGGTGTGTAGATATTTAGGATATGGAGAGGGTGGGTATGTGTTTGGATAGTCGGACAGAAGGGATGAGACGAACTTGCGAACAAGGTGCTGGGATGACCCAAGAAGAGGATCAGTGTGTAGAGGCGTGGGGGAAAGGAGGCTTACGTGTGAAGCGCCTGTGTTGCTATTAATGTCCTAGGAGGCGATTAGTGGTTCTCTACATCAGCTGAGATACAGAACTTTAACATGTACCCTGGTTAAAATCTAAAAATAATACCCTATTCTGGAGTTCTTGGAATAAACCTTCCATTTTGGTGAGTCTGGAAGAGGTTTTGTTTTTATATTCCTATCACATTATATTGGAACACTTTCATTATACATGAAGGCAACTTTTATTCTCACACCCGAGTGAGCAGCCTGTTACTATAGCAATATTGAAATTATTTATATACAGTGTCTTTACACACTCCTTGAAAACCGTACATAGTGGTTAAGAGAAATGGGCTATGAGATCCGAAATTGGTTTCTCTCTTACTTCCTTTATTAAACTTCTGTGAACTTCGTTACAATTTAATTTTTAAAAATTTGAACCTCTTATTTTTAGGGGAGTTATAAATATATCTGACCTATCAAACATTGAAAGTAGCTCTGAAATGACTTCAGTTTTGCTGCGTACCATACAGATATAAGTGCTTCCTGAGATCTCTTTCAAAAAAAGGGGCAGAATCAGAGATGTCCTCTTGTGTGTTTGCAGGGCCTGGACAGCTTCCAAGTAAAACAGAAATTCTTCTCAGGGAGAAAGGAGCCAGTGACTGCCTTTCCCGTGCCATTTGACCTGCCTCCAGAACGGTATGGAAGTAAAGGTAGGACACACATGAAGGGAGATAATGGGCGTTATGTCTGAAACGGAAACAGTGCCCAAAAGAAGCCGTTGGTCTCTCAGTGGGAGGAAGGTTGGCTCACGGAGTACTTTGGAAATGCCGGTTTGCAGTGGCCCCTTCGCTACCTTGTCTGGGGGCCACTAGAACTGTTGTTCTCACACTGGTTGGTCCAGGAACCCCCCTGCACTCTTATTATTATTAAGAAACAAAAAGAGCTTTTACTCACATGGGTTTTTGTATCTGTTGAGTTTACTATATTAGACCTCAAAACCAAGAATTTTTATATTAGTTTTTAAAAATAATAAACATATATACATACATACATATGTATATGTATACGTGTATATGTGTGTGTGTGTGTATACACACATATACATATATGTATATAAATTTTTTTGGTTTTTTGGTTTTCTTTTTTAACTATTTCCCAAAAAAGTGAGGAAGGTGACTTGGTGGCATTATTTACAGTTGTGCAGGCAGGCCTCTTTACTCTCTGGGGTGATGAAAGAGCACTGAATTCTCCTAGCCGCTCTGTTGCATATCACATCACAAAGCCTCTCTACACTCACAAAAAGTGAAGGTGATAAATAATACCTTAGTATTTTGATGAAAACAATTTTGACTTCCCAAACACCTCTCCATCCTCAAAAGGGAGATCCCCAGGCCACCCCCAAACTATGACTTTCTTAAGGGCAGTGGAACAAGTATTTTTCATAATAGAAAGTCATTGGAGCATTGGTTCAGGTTCGTGGTGTGTTTGGAGGCAAGCTGGCTGCATGAGTGGGACCGGCTCCATCTCAGGTCTGTCTCAGCCCCATCTCAGGTCTATCCCAGCTCCACAGGCTGCATTTGTGTTAGCCCTAGAATGTCTGTCTTTTTTTTTTTTTTTTTTAAGATTTTATTTATTTGAAAGAGAAATAGGCAGAAAGGCAGGCAGAGAGAGAGGGGGAAGCAGGCTCCCCGCTGAGCAGAGAGCCCTATGTGGGGCTCTATCCCAGGACCCTGAGATCATGACCTGCGCCAAAGGCAGAGGCTTTAACCCACTGAGCCACCCAGGCACCCCTAGAATGTCTGTCTTTAAAGCACGTTCACACTTAACCAGACTCACACAGGAGCAGATGTAAAATCAAGACATGCTTATTAATTTAAAATGGGAAAAGGTCTATTAAAATCAGCATATTGTCCAGTAGAAGGCAGAGGCCTTCACAGATAGCCAGATTGTAGTCAGTGGTGTTTGAGTAAATTCTGAATCTGAACGGGGAAATTTTGGTTTTTGTTTGGGAAGTTTTAATGACATCACTCCGTGAATATTCCAAAATCTCTGATTCCCTAGCAGAGCCAGCCCTGCCCGCTGGGTCCCTTTCTGCCCTGGACAGTGCTAGATGTGTTCCCCACCCTCACGCCTTTTCTGGTTTTAGTGGTAAACAAGACCTTCCCCTTCCAGTGGACCTGTTTCTTCGATGGCGTTAACTTGGTCAGATGTGTCCGTACAGGCTCATGCTGCCTGGGGAGCGGCAGCCTCTGGTGGAGGACTTTGTAGAGCTATAATCGGTCGTATTGATAACACGTTTAAGACATGTTCTTTTTTCCAAGCTATGTATATTTGAGTCCTCTAAATTTGTTGTATATTTATGCATCTTCCTTTTTCACTGGCAATATTATATCGGTTCTGTCAGCACTTCGGAGAATCGGTGCCCTCTGCGAACCCTCCGTGCACACACAAATGAAAAATAATGCTTTAGAGCTAGGCTGTGTTTGTGTGCCAACATTGCAACTTATTAAGTGACCTTGGGCTGTTACTTTCTTTCTTGAGGCCTCAGTGTTTCTATTTATAAAATGGGAAAATAAGAGTGCTACTTCATAGAGTTTGTTGAAAAGAGTAACCAAGATGCTGTCTTTAAAGCACCTGACAGTCTCCTAGAGCGAGTTATTAGCAGGCAGTGAACGCTAGCTGTTGTTTCTGTTATTTAGAATATCCAGTTCAGTTCCTGGCATATAATAATGGACCAGTGTTCATTTTCTCCCCTCCCCCTTGCTGAGCTGATAATGAAAAGATCTTAAGGCTGGTGCAGGGCAGTCCCTGAACCCACCCAGTGTCATAGGACCTGATGGGTGAAAACCTCTCCTTCCATCTTCTAGTTTTATACTGTAACTTTGTTTTTTTCTCCTCCTGCCTGTTCGTGTTCCCTTTTTTTTTCTTTTTTTTTTTTTTTTACCTTCTCCTCAAGCCTGCGTTCTGAATAAGCTTAGTGGAGGTGGGGACAGAGGGACCCTGGACTGAGTGTGACTTCCTGTGGTCTGACCTTGGATTATGTCATTTCCAACCCTGGCCGGAATTCCACCTCCTGCACTTAACCCTAATCTCCAAAGGACTTTGAAAGCAAGAATGAAAGAGCTAGAGGAGCCTTAAAACTATCCTGAGGTTCCTTCAGTTCTGATAGAAAAAGCATTACCAAGAATTTAAAAGTTTACAACTGGGTCGTATCTTAGGCTGTGTAATGAATCTTTCATTTAGCGAGCGAGCAGAATGTTTTCCGTTGTTTAGTGGAGTTTTCTGGGTTTATACGTTTACTTTGAAAGATATATACAAGAGAGACTGGAGCGTTGTATTTTTTATTAGTACAATTGTACCTCCCACACTGCTTTCAGTAGCATGCCGAATGGTGCCAGTCACTGGGACGTCTCCAGTTCATATGAAGCCAGCGTGCAGGGGAATCCTACAGACTAGAAGAAAGGCTTCTCACTAAGACTTGGAAAAGTGAGTGGTTAAGAACATTTCGAAAGCACTTTGTTTGAAAATGATTTTCAAACCATTGTACCATGTATAAGATCTTGCTCCTTAAAAATCTGAGGACTATACAGAAAGCCTAGCAAAGACATATGCTACTATAAACAAATTACAGCTTGTCACAAGATACCAGCAGACATCCTGAAACCAAGAAATCGATCAAATAACAAAGCAAAACAGACCTATACAGCTGCAGGTGTCCCTTGCTTTACACAGTCCTCGCTGCTTATCTGTTCCCCCCACAAGTGTGTCCCAGCACTTGGGACGTGGCCAACAGACAGACGCAAATCCCTGGCCTTGGGGAGTTTAAATTACTCTCCACCTGAGAACTTATACCCACCCAAACTCATTTGATTAATAGGAGTTGTAGTTTTAAAGGAAATCTTTTAGATCCTTTTGTAGATCCTAAGTCTGAGGATAGGGTGTTCATGCTAACGTGTGACACGTGCCTCTCTCAAACTTTGTTACGACCTCAGCACGTTACCCGTCTGATGGGAGGGAAAAAATCTTTTATAAAGCAAAATCACCAGCATTTTAAATCTTATTTCCGTATGTCCCACTTGTTATGTGACCCTGAGCCTGAAAAGAATGAAATAGACCAGAACGTGATCTCTCCTGAGCTATTATATGCTAGAGGCATCTGCTTCGTACTCCTTCTCAGCTTATATTCTTTGTATTCTCTGATACAGTATAAAGCGGGTAAAGCAAGGTAATGTTAGATAAAGCCTATCTTATTTGGATTTAAAGAATAAGTTATATGTCAAATTTAAGAATACTTGAACATACAGAGTTTCAGAGACCTTAGTTATGTTAATTGATCTAGGTTCTTTTTAAATACTCATGGCATATTAAACAGTTGGCCCTTGCACAATGCTGAGGTTAGGGACAGTGATCCCCACCCCTCCACCTGGTGCATTTGAAAATCTGCATAAAACTTTTGACTCCCCAAAAACGTAACTACTAATAGTCTACTGTTGACCAGAAGCATTACGATAACCTGAATAGTTAACACATATTTTGTATATGTACTATATACTGTATTCCTACAATAAACCTAAAGAAAAGCAAACATTAAGAAAGAGGGGCACTTGGGTGGCTCAGTTGGTTAAGCGACTGCCTTTGGCTCAGGTCATCACCCGGGAGACCCAGGGTCGAGTCCCACATCGGGCTGCCTACTCGGCAGGAAGCCTGCTTCTCCCTCTCTCACTCCCCTTGCTTGTATTCCCTCTCTGGCTGTGTTTCTCTCTGTCAAATAAATAAAATCTTAAAAAAAAAAAATTATAAGAAAGAGAAAATACACTGAAGTATTATATGTATTTTATTGGGGAAAAAAATCCACATGTGAGTGGACCTGTGCAGTCAAACCCATGTTATTCGAGTCAGCTGTAGTATTCTTTTCTTTGAATTTTTTGACATAATGTCAGATTTAGAAAAACATACTAAGAACAGTACAAAAAATTCCCACATTCTCTTCACCTTAGGTTCCCCTTTATAATACTTACATAATCCTTTCTCATGTTAACTTTTTTCTGATCCATTTGAAAGTTGTAAACAAGATGTTGGCACTCTCTAAATACTTCAATATATATTTCTTAAAAACATTCTCTTACATAGCCACATTACAGTTATCAAAATCAGAAATAAACACTGATTGCATACTATCATCTCCAGAATTTATTTGGATTTCATCAGTTGCCCCAGTAATGTCCTCTGTAACAAAAGGGAAGTTTCAGGTTACATGTCACATTGTTCATCAGTCTCCTTAGTCTCCATTACTTTGGAATAGTGCCACAAGAAATTTTGTGCGTTTTATGATACTGACGCTTTGCTGAGCACAGGCCAGTTATTTTACAGACAGCGAGGGACATTGTATATCTGTTTTTGTCCATTGTTTTCTCGTAAATAGATCCAGGTTATGCCCTTTTGCCAAGAACACTACAGAAGAGATGTTGCTCTTAGTGCTTCCTATAAGGAGTAACGTGATAAAATCTGCTTGATTACGGATGAAGTCAGTATTGATCAGTTGGTTAAGGTGGGATCTGCCACGTTGTGTGTATCTTTTGCAGATTTAGTATATTGTAGAATTTAAGTTTTAAATGTCTAGAACTCCGGTAATGAGCTGTATATGTAATTGCTCAATAGCAAGGTCATTAAAACCTGGTTGGCACGCGAGATACACGGGATCTAGATTTAGCACATATGTAGTGTATATAATCCTCTAAAGGTGCTTTGAACCATTGGTTCCCAGATAATTTAACCATTCCCCCTGCTGCTTGATTCATTTGAAATAATTCCTTGAATTTAGATACCAGTATCAGAATAAGCTTCAGTCCAGACCTGTCCTAATTATTGCTAAACAGTGGAGACCAGATTCATAAAGTATTTTTGTAAGGGAAACAGCTTATTCAACTTTCTAATCCAAAGAAAATGCAAAAGAAGGAGGTCACTTAAAATCATTGTCGATATGCTTAATTTTCAAGGACTTGTGAGTGATCTTTCGAAATTTTTTTAGCCATGATTTTGATCATCTCCTTTAATAAAATCTGTTTTTGTTTCATAGTGCAAACAGAAGGCTGACACCAAACTTCCAGCTTAGCTTTTAAAATTACTTTGTAAACAGAAACCTTTAGGAAATCTAGAATTATCAAAGTAATTTTATCAGATGATATTGAAATCGGTACTTGGTTTTTAGCAATTTGAATTATTCTACCTCCCACTGAATAGATGTTCTCTTGTGCTTTTTTTAGTCACAGATTAATGCGGGAGATCTTCATAGAAAAGCGTGCTGATGGGTTTCAGAGAACACTGGTGTCCCAGTTACCAAATACTGTGCCTCTGCTAGGCCTGTCAGCCAGTGTAAAATATTTCAGAGCTTTCCTTTGTACTGCAAGCTGGCAAGTCTTTTATACATTCGTTGATTTCAGAGTAGGTGAAAGTAAAGTAGCATCAGAAATCTCCTTGACTCATCTCTGTGGATTCACACACACCATATGCAAACACAGTTTGTGCCTGATACGAGGAAAGAATTAAAGGTGACTGCTCAGGTAACAGACGGTGGCTTCTGTAGGGAGGATACCAAGTTCCCTTGAAGACAGTGGAAAATGTGTGTTTGGACATGGAGGTCGAGTCCTAACTTTAACACAAGGGCCATTTCTTAGAGTATTAGAGGAAAGAGCTTATTTCCTGGCTAAGTAGAACAGGATATTGTACTTGGTTTTGGCTGCTAAAAAACCTGAGGGACCTACACAGCATATAGGATAATGACAGCCCTCAGCCACTGTGAGTTGAGGGTCATGGTCGTTACGTTGTTGTAGCAACTAGCAGTCATTAAGTACTTACCATGTGCTGGGAACTGCTGTGTGCACTTGACCTGGACTTATTGAATCCTCATATCATATTGATATCACCCCTACACTATAACCAAGGAACCTAAGCACTCAGGTCAGCTTGGTCAGGTTCCCCTGGGCAGCCTGCCTGCCGTCTCCAGGCCCCCTTTACCGTCACACTGTGCCACCTCCCCACAGAGGACTCAGTTCTAACGTTAGGGATGTCAGATGCACGCAGTCCTCAGCTGACCCACCACGGGGACAGATGGCCCAGACACAGCTGCCTCGTTCCCAGCCTTCCTGCCATGGCCCTAATGTTGGCCTCCCTGTGTCTCACCCGGACTGCACTGCCTGTTCATCTCCCTGCTGTTGGTCCCCTCCCACTGGACATCATCTTCTCCCCTGCTGCCATGCGCCTCTCATCATGTCACATTCCTGTTTTAAGTCCTTCCATTGTATCACAGGAAAAGGCTGCTCCTCCCATTTCGTTTCGGATCTCAAATTCCGGTTGTGTTAAAATCCCCTTTCGAACTGCTAAGAATGTGTAGTGCCAGGCCCCAGCCCCGACCAGCTGGCACAAACCCCCTTGAGGTGAACTCTGAGGACACACTCCGGCAGTTCTCACGTCAGCCAGGTTCGGGAACCACCTGAAGCTCAGAATTTCGCCACCATGGCCTTCCTGCTCGTCAGTCTGTCCCCCTGCACTGTAAACTGAGAGGACCTCAGCTTTGGCTACCAGAGTACCTGGCCCTAACCAGCCCTCGACTGGTGTTTCAGATATATGCAGGACTATTTCCTGAGGGGAGTTTTCTTTCATGGGACTATTTAGGAGGATGGCTTAAAACAGGCTTTCCTCTAAGTCAGTAAGTGTTAATGCTGACTTCCAGTAATGGTGAAAAGACAACAGAGTCACAACGACCTCTTACCTTCCTGTTAGCTTTTTTGTGTCTCTCCCCCAAGGTAGAGGTGAACCGTGCAGCCGGCAGGGCAGATGGTTAGCCCGTAGGTATAGGCACTTGCTCATTTATCGAGCAGCATGTCCCGGGACTTGCCAGTGCCACTGGGTCATTGTTGGCTAATTGTGAGGGAGAGGAGTAAGTGCAGTGGGGGTCTCAAAGTTGCCGGCTCACTGGCAGGTGTTTGCGTCACAGACCCGGCCTCCGTGAAGGATCTGATAGCTACTCACATAGCAAGGATCCGGTGTCCTTTACCTTGGGCATGAAGTGGAGCTGATGTTACCCAGCGGAGCAGTTTGCAGGGAGAGATGGCAGAGGTCCAGCCACAGAAGACCGTGTTCCCCACGGAAGAGGGCCAGTGGGGAGCTGTGAGGAGTCTCCACAAAAAAGGCCGAATCTTCAGCCTTTTATGAAGCAAGTGTGTCACACAGCCCCAGGATTATGGCTCTCATGGGCTTGTTTAACAGTCTTGCTTCAGGGGCGCCCGGGTGGCTCAGTTGGTTAAGCGACTGCCTTCGGCTCAGGTCATGATCCCGGAGACCCAGGATCAAGTCCCACATCGGGCTCCCTGCTTCTCCCCCCTCACTCCCCCTGCTTGTGTTTCCTCTCTGGCTGTGTTTCTATCAAATAAATAAAATCTTAAAAAAACAAAACAAAACAAAAAAAAACAAGCTTGCTTCAGGCTTTCGCACCATCTCAAGGCTGAAGACAAGAGCAGAGGTCTGCCAACTCGTCGCCATCTTTGGCCTTCTTCTCTGCATGTCTTGCTGGGTGCTGCTATCTGCATGCTTGCCCCGCGTGATTCCACACCCTGAACGGAGAGGAGCCTCCTATTGTTTGCCAGCCATCCTCCGAGCTGCCAGCTGCCTCTGTTCGGGAAGAGGAGAAAGCTTCCCCGAGAGCGGCTCGGCAGTGCCGGGCAGCCGCCTCCCCGGCCGGCGCCTCTCCGCACACCTGCTGCTCGGCTGCTTCCCTCTCGGCGTTCAGTGCTTATCAGGACACTTATGGGGGGCTCGGTTCCTAACCCTAGCAGGTGCTTACACCATACCCATACTACTACGGTTCTTTAGAATTGGTTTGATTCTGACAGTAGGGATGCATGGTAAAAGTGACAAGATTTTTTTCAATATCTGAAACCCCAGTTAAAAGGGGTGGGGGAGTTCGTGTTTATTAAGCACTTCCATAGGTGTTCTCGTTTATGTTTCGCAGTCCTCCTGAGAGGTTGCTTATGTAGCTAATTCCCATGTCACAGCTGAGGAACCCAGTGTTTTCCTGAGTTTGCAGAGGAGGACAAGGGCAGGACCTGAACCTAGGTCTTCAGTGTTCTGTCCTTTGTCTTACCAAGGCATGTTGCTTGCTTCACCATTCGTCTACAATCACTATCCAGAGACCTTCATGCCTCTTCAATTATTGGCCTTAAGGAACAGAACAAAACCATTTCATGGAGGTGACCCCAGGCCTCTTGAGTATATGTGACTGTGACCAGCTGAGAGCACGTGCCATCTGTTACTGTTGGTTTCTCCAGTGTTGGAGAGGATGCGCTTTGGGAGGTTCTTTCTCTGCCGGATGCTCTCGGACACTGTGTGCGTGTATCTCACTTATCCGTCCTGTCATCGCCACAGTCAGGTAGACAGAAGGAAACTGAGGCTGCCAGAGGCAAAGTGACTGGTCAATGTAAGCAGCAAGCCAGGATGTATACCGTGGTTTCTACTGGTCTTCATTGTTCACTTGCCTGTGTCTTAGCACAATCCTTTGCCAACAGCCACTGTCTGAAATGGGCTGTTGTCTGGGGTCCCTTCAGGAAGGGTTGTTAAGGGGGCGACCGAGTGGCACAGTTGGTTACGTATCCAAAGTGGCTTTGGCTCGGGTTATGATCCCAGGGTCAGGAGACTGAACCCCACTTTGGGCTCTGGGCTCAGTGCAGAGTCAGCTTGCAATTCATTCTCTCTCTCCTTCCCCACCCCCACATGTGCTAATAAATCTTTAAAAAGAGGAGAGGGGTTCTTAACAGTGTGACATGTGGGTGGTTTTATCCTATTGGGTAACTCAATTTTTTGCAACTCTGCCTGTTCAAATAAGTATTATACGTATGTAATGTGTTTTGTTTGTTTTCCCAGATAGGCCATGGATTTGGAACATTCCTTATACCAAAGCACCAGATACACATGGGAATATGTGGGTTCCCTCCTGAGACTCTTAAAGCACTATGAAATTTAGATATAAGACATCAAGCCCCAAATAAAGGATGTTCTTATTCGTACTGGATATTCACCCTTAAAGTTTTATCTACGCCCTTAACAAAACTCTGCAGAGCTCCCTCTTGTGAACATGGATGCTGGTTATACTTCTGATGGTCGCTAACAGTGTCCCTTAATTCACCTTTTAAGCTTCAGAATGAAAGCTATCAAACTCGACAGTGTTGAGCATAGACATCAAGTCATCCTCCAAGTGACAGGTGGCAGCTCACGACGGTGTTCGCTCCTCGAAAGTGAAGATCGTGTGTGTTGTACTCCATCCATCCTGAAAGGTGCTCTTCATTCAGCCAAAACCTGTCAGGGGAAGAATGTGATCGTTCGCTTATCAACCAGCTCTCCATTTTCTGAGTGTTGTCTTGGGGCTGCTGGGCAGGAGTCCGCAGATATTCCTGGCCTCTGCACCGAGGTCGGTGTGGCTACGCTTCAGACACTGAGTCCTACTGCCTCCTGTCGTCCTGCAGCTTCACGAGACCGTTCATCCTGGTGTCTTGCTGGCTGCCTTTGTGCTTCCAGATGGGTCCGGGTCCTGCCATTCCCGCAGCCACTCCCCAGAGTGGATGGGCCTGTCTGTCATCCCCCTAAGTTTCCAGAAGAGCCAGCTCACAGCACCATATACAAGCACAAGTATCTTACTTGCAAGAAACCCTGAGAGGTAACCTGCTTTGGTGCCTTCAGTTCACAAGCAAGGAAACTGAGGCCCAGAAATGTTCAGGGTGTCCCCCACATCACAGCTGATTGGGTCCAAGCTATGAATGTTTCCACTTAATGAACATGTGTCCTTCATACTTAGGAATCACACCCTCTGAAGATGAGGGAGACCTTCTTTTCTACATGAGGCCAATATCCAGTTTCTCTCCAGCCTCTTTATCTTACAACTTTGAAGAGTGCTGAGTATTAATCTTGAAAGGTTTCTGAAAGAATTAGACTGTTCCTCAGGCCTACGCTTTTCCCCTTAGGACCTGGCGGGGCGGAGCAGGGGTGCCGTCATGGAGAAGTCCAGGAAGCCAGCTGCAGGCCCTCCACGCTTCTGTCACAAACTCCCCTTTACCTATTCTCGATTTGGGGATTCCGTAAAGGATATTATCTGGTATTATGTATGTATGTGTGTTCGTGCTGCTTTAAAGGTTGAAAAGCCACTGGGTTACTCCTCTTACCTGTGTAGTGAACTGGTTAAACAAAAGTTTAAACCTTTCATGACCCTGCCTTTTACTTCCCCGAACAGGCAAACCCTCATCACGTGAGCCGGGAAGGCAGTGGAAAGGCACCCAGGGCTGGCCCAGAGCAAGTGCCCGGCAGTCTGTGTGTTCATAGGTCTGGCAGGGGCCCCGAGATTCTCACCAGCATGGTGGCCGCATCCTGGGTGGGGGTGGGGCAGCACCACGGAGGCGACTCGGTTCGCAGCGTCACCACGCCAGTGAGCAGGCCGCCTGCCCTGCAACAAGATCAGTGCCGTGCCTCTGCAGGCTGGGTTCAGCCACCCGAGAGGACAGCGGTCACTGGGTGAGCTGGTCACACAGCAACCTTGCTCATCTGGTCCACGTCACTGCAGAGCAGGTTGGAGCTCAGAGCTGAAGTTAGACTGCCACAGTCTGAATCCCACCTCTGCCACTTACAGCTGTGTGACCTAGACCAGGTTAGTTAACGTCTCTGTGCCTTGGTCCCCTCAACTGTAAGATGAGATGGTGGTGGTACTCCTCGTCACAGGATGATGGAGAGCGGTGAGTGAGTGCATGAGGGTGCTCAGAGCCTGCATTGCATGCCAGCGGCCCAGGGATTGCTCCTGCCGCTGCTACAGTTCATCCATTAGGTTTTGCTGCCTTTTCCTGACAAATTGGAACTCAAAAAGGTGTAGTGCTTGTGCAAGGTCATACTTCTAGAAAGTGCTCTCACCAGTTTTGGAACCCAGGTCTGGCAGTGTCCAAGGCCCGTTTCCTGCCGGGTGGGCCAAGGTGGCCCAAGCTTCCAGGCAGTACGGTATGTGAGGACAGGGATGGTTGTATCCCCCAGTGCATTTTGGACAAATACTTTTCCAGAATACAGAATTAGGTGCTTGGATGTTAACAGCACTGACTGATTAAAGTTTCTAAATGCTTAATTTTCTGTACTCCTCACAGACCAGCCCCGGTCCATGGGCCATATTTCAAATAACTTTACACCCAGTGGGGACCCAAAGGGGCCCCTTTGGAAACCTAAGTTCCATAGAATGAGTGACTAGGTACATCAGGATAACATTAGAGGAAGCCCATGGTCGAGGGTTTTGCTCTTAGTGGGTGTCCAGACCCAGCTGTCAACAGTAGCCTTCTGTGCCCTTCACCTTGGTCAGCATGGAAAGGTCGGGTCGTAACATGAGCTTTCTGGGTGTAGTTGATTACACATGTGGAAAACAATGGCCCAAGAATAATCCACGTGGGAACCCAAAAAGCAAGCAGTTCTGCCCCATCTGGGCCTTTTTTAAATGGGACTAACTGAATTACTCAAAGTACTACAAAAAAGCATCATCAAACATGCCATTTGCGGAAATCACTTCCATTATTCTCCGGTTGGGGTTTAGCAGTTACTTCTCCGAGACTCGAGGAATGCTCACCTCACCCTTGTGTCTGCAGGTAGCTGCCTGCCACCTTTTATCCTGTTTCCCCTTCCACCTCCTCCCCCTGCTTCAGACCAGGAAACACCAGCCCAGGACTGTGCACCTGCTGAGGGCAAACATCCACAGCAAAGTTCAACTTCCTGCCACTTCAGGTTCTAAGGTTGGAGACTGCGGGCTGGTTAAGGAGTGTCTCAGCAGGAAACCAGAAGGAACTATTGCCTTTCTGTGGAGTTCTCTCTCGATCTTTTGAAAGCTTACCCAACATCCTTTTACAGAGATGATCATGTAGCCAAAAGTCGAAACAAGATCTTCATACTAGATGATGAATTTCAACAGAATATTCTGAATGAGTATTTAAAGGTCCTAAAAAAAATTGAGGCAGAAAATTCCATCCCTACACATAGCAACTTGAGTCACTTGCCATTTTGGCAGGAGGATTCTGTGTCCCCTCCACCTCCCACATACTCTCTTTAAAGAGAGGAATGGGTCTTCCACCAACTGCTTTTGGGGGGTGAAGGAGGAGGAGAGGGTTTTTTTTTTTTTCCTTTTTTAAAGATTCATTTATCTTAGGGGGGTGGAGAAACAAGCAGACTGCCCTGAGCTCAGAGCCCAACGTGGGGCTCGATCTTACCAGCCCAAGATCACAGTCTGAGCTGAAACCAAGGGTCAGTCAGGCACTTAACCAACTGCACCCCCAGGCAGTTGTTTATCACAGTCCTGAGAAAGGCTACCTGGTTTTAACTATAGTTGATACAAATCACCCTCAAAAGTCACCGATTCGGGAGGCTGTATTTTTCCACATAAGGTAATAGCCAGTGTTTCCTGAGCTCTTGTGTCTAGACTCCTGTGCTTAAGTGCTCCACACTGAATCCTCACATCAGCCTTCTGTTAAATAACATCCATAAGGTTCCAGGGTAACAGAGGAGACCAGCTTTGTTTCCCTGGGTGCTTGGTAGAAGTTAAATAGTTCTCCTCGATAAAAGTTACCAATATGTGACTTCCAATACATACGGTTTCTGCATCAGATTTAGTATGCTGAAAATAAGGATCTTTGGTTACATTTTGCACAACTTTCCACATAAGATTAGTTTACTTTCTAGGGAAATGACCTATTAGCCATTGTGAAACCATTTTTGGATGATCTGGATGTTCAAATCTTAGCACATTTTACTTTCTCCCTCCTAACTGAAAAATCAGCTGTAACACCTTCCTGGAAAATACTTGCTTTTGACTGATGAATACCTCAAAGAAAAAGATTAGATAGGCATACTTTATTTACATTCATAAAATGTATTGACGAATGGTATTCATTATAATGACAATAGTGCAGGAACTCAATGGCAGGAGTAAAATAGCTTAAATATTGTATAGGATTAAATCTAAAATTCTGTTTTAATGTGCTAATATGCATGGATCCCACTATAAAATTTTTGGTAAGTTTTCCAAGTTCAGTAGCCCACGGTTTTCAAGCAATATCCAGGACAAAAGAAGTACTACCAACAAAACTACCTTTTTTTTTTTTTTAAGATTTATTTATTTGACAGACACAGCAAGAGAGGAAACACAGCAGGGGGAGTGAGAGGGAGAAGCAGGCTTCCAGCTGAGCAGGGAGTCCAATGCAGGGGCTTGATCTAGGGGCCTGGGATCATGACCCAAGCCTAAAGCAGATGCCCCAAAACTACAATTTCTTACTGCATTTTTAGCAGCTAGTAAGTTACAGGTCTTAAGGGGTAGAGTGCATCTGGGAGATGGCAGTAGCGTCCACAGCCCGTCCTCGTGTTGATCACCTGTCCCCGCATCTGAGCCCAGGCTCTACTGGTCCCCGCGTAAGAACACTGACCAGCAAGTACAGAGCACTCGGTATGCCAGGTACTGTTGATGTGTTTTCTGTGTATTAGCAAACCACATCTTCATAATAGCCCAATGCTATTACCACAGCCATTTTACAGATGGGGAAACAGACTATTTTTCCAAAGTCCCACAGCTGGCAAGGGCAGGGCTGGGATTTGAACCCAGCACCAGCCAAGGAGCAGGCCTCACGTTCAGGATATGTAACAGCACAAAACCAGGCACACCTTCATCAACTGTGACAGCAAATCCTGGTGGGGTGACCAAACCAGCTGTGGGTCCATAAAATCAACCACTAAATGCTGCATTAGCACGCAGCCCTGAGCCACCGAATTACTAAAGCCAGAACCTGACCATGGACCTGGTTCCTTCCAAGTGAGAGCATTAACGGCTGAAAACATTGCCACGTTAAGTACGTTCTGTGAACTTCTCTGACTGGAACCTGATGTTTGCACAGAGTAGGCCTAAAGCAGAGAGAAGGGATCATGCCATGTGTCAAAAGAGAGGGCACCATAGAAAATGCTGAGGAGGAGGAGGAGGGCAAAATGCACCCCAGGATATAAAAGGATGCTGCCTCATGCAGTAATGGGGGGGCGGGGAGGATGGGTAGCGAGCAGACATGGGACCAAAGGAATGCAAGTCGGGTCAGGTGCCCATTCCATACTGCACAGAGTTCTAAGCAAGTCCATCTCAAGTGTGCTCTGTTCTCTCGGGCCCACAGAAGGCCCACTGAAATTTTAACCAACACTAAATCAGTCTTAAGGCACTGGTCCCTGGTCCCTATGTAGCAAGGTTTTCAGAGCGCTCCACTGGATTAAAAACTGGAAGGCATCTGGACCAGTCTTTAATACACAGGGAAACTCAGAAGGGAAAGGTGAGGGAGAAATTGCTTCCATAGGGAATTTATTACAAGTGTAATCAATCATAGATAACTACACACATCATACTGGGGCAGGTGATACCCCATTTAGGGAAGGTTAAATAAAATTCAAGGTCACAACTAGTATGTGTTCCCTTCTGGCCCCCAAGCACACACATGATGCCACTGAACATGCTCTCGGTAACTCTTTGCTCATAGGTCCTTTGGTAGCTAAGGGCTGGTTTTGTTTTCTTCAGATTATTGACAAAATTTAAAAGCCCCTACATGTTCGTTATTCAATAATTTATCAATTTTTTAAATATTTTATTTATTTGACAGATCACAAGTAGGCAGAGAGGAGGAAGCAGGCTTCTTGCCGAGGAGAGAGCCCGATGCGGGCCTCGATCCCGGGACCCTGAGATCATGACCTGAGCCGAAGGCAGAGCCTCAACCCTCTGAGCCACCCAGGTGCCCAATAATCTATCAATATTTTTATGAAAGACTACATTAGGATGCTTTTACAGCTACACAAGTCAGATTAATTAGGCATAAACAACAGAAAACTAACAGTCTAGCAAATGCGGGAACCAGAGGAACCTGACAGTCCCCAGGTTCAAAATATCTGCTTTCAGGTATATGAGCACCATTCTCCAGCAAGCTTTCTCCTCCCCAAGCCTGAAATGCCCCCACCCTCTAACCCCCTCCAGGATCCCACATTACTTCCAGGTAGTTACTTAAAAACAACAACAACAAAAACACCTTCTTTCCCAGCAAGCTCCAGCAAGCCCCCTGATGCACCTAATTGGCCAGGTTGAGTCACCTGCCCATTCCTGGTGCAAACACTCCAGATTAGGGGACCGCCCCTGGTGAGAAGGCTGCAGATGTGGAGTTCCCCAAAGACAAGTGGAAAATGCCTCAAGTTCACTCCAGAGCAAGAAGTATCTCTAGGTGAAGTATTAATAGTGTGCCAGAGAAACCTTTTTCTGCCTCATCCTTAAATAATGTGACAAGTGTGCAGGTTTTATTTAAAAGCAAAAGTAAACCAAGAAGGAAATTTTTAAGTCCAAGTTTCTTGTAAATTTGCATAAATAAGTAAACCCTTGTAATCTGAGTGTTCTAAAGCTGATTTTTGAGATTGCTAGCCAGTATTTTAATAAATCATGAAATCAATTTAAGAAGTCATGATCAGTAGTTTTCAATGAAATCTAATAGAAAAATCTGAAAATACCTGTGGCACAAAGTGAGGTCATTATTGCAATTTGTATATTTATGAGTGCATTGAGAATTACAATATATAAGGTATTCCTTCCCACGTTTGCTAGTTCAGTCATGCTGAGTGAAGACAGTTCTGTGCATAATGGCTTGAGATCGGCAAGCCTGAAAGGTGACTCAGCTCCAAGCCACTCAGGACTCAGAATTGTCTGATCCCAGCTCTGCTTTCCACACCATGAGACCTTAGACAAGTCATGTGATGCCTTTAAGTCTTCATTTTCTCATCCATTAAGAGTAATACCTATCCTTCCTGCCTCATGGGATTGTTTTAAGAACTGAATGAAAAGAGGGCGCCTGGGTGGCTCAGTTGGTTAAGCGACTGCCTTCAGCTCAGGTCATGATCCCAGAGACCCGGGATCGAGCCCCGCATCGGGCTCCCTGCTCGGTGGGAAGTTTGCTTCTCCCTCTGTCACTTCCCCTGCTTGTGTTCCCTCCTAGCGGTATTTCTCTCTGTCAAATAAATAAAATCTTAAAAAAAAAAAAAAAGAACTGAGTGAAAGGATGGTCTTAAGCATTGGCAAGAACTCCATAAATCAAAGTTGTAATGATTCTCATTCTCAAAGTGGAAGTGCTTGGGATTGGCAGTCTCTCTCTGGGGCACTTCGATGGTTATTCAAGTACAGAAAATAAAACCCATGTCTTTGAAAAATTAGCAATTTCCCAAAAATATTGTTTCTTAACACTAAATGCAAATCATTTCTGGAAGATGGATAGGTTTGAGTCCTGGCTGCGGCAGGATAACCAGTAGTCCTATGGGATTCCACAGAAAGGGGACCCTATTCACAAGGAAATCTGCTTCTCTGGACCCAGTCTCTCAAACACCCTTAACAACTCCATAGAACTGACCTGCAGACTTCCAGTCCCTGCATTCCTGGCTCCACGCTGCCCGCTGCCTGTTGGGTGAGACCCGGGAGTCGTGTTAATGTGAATCCCGAAGGATGAGTTGACACTTTACCCCTGGAGGAAGCCCATTGTACAAATGAAGAAACAGGCTTAGAGATATGGGAACCTGCCTAAGGTTGCATTCTTGAAGATCAAGCTGCCTCCAAAACTCCTCTGATACCAGCACAGGCTTCAAGAGGTGAACATCATTAGTTGTGCTTGCATTAGCAGAACCCACTTTTGGTGGGAGAATGGAACCTGTCTTCTCATTGAGCCACTCAGCACTTTTCTAGAGACAGCCTGGGAACACCTCTAAGGAGCCCGGCCTCTGCTTTCCCATTACATTCTTCCCTGGCCTCCGGGACACACCTAGCAGTGGATAGCCTCTCTCCTTGTTCCCTAATTCCTATTCTTGGAGTGGCACCCTAGCTCCCACTCAAAGTAGAACTGGATGGCCTTAAAAATGAGTTCAGGAGTGAGGCGTGGGGATTGGCTACGTGAGGGAACTTTTAGAGGCAACAGAAACATTTCTATCATGATTGTGGCATTGGTGACATTGTACAAAACCCCCTTAATTTACACACCAATTTGGTAACTTCTCTTCTAAATGATAGCTCCATAAAGTTGTTTTTTAAAAACTGAAAGAATGCATAGCTCAGATGTCCACTCATTCTGTGTAAATTTTACATTAAAAAAAAAGAAACTATATTGTTGAATTGTAATTAATTATACATACGGCTGAAGGATTTAGGGGCAAGTAGTGATGGCCACAGTTTACTTTGAAATGCACAGAAAATAAGGTGTAATAATGGATAGAGTTATGATAAGGTATAGGAAAATTTGTACAATCTGGGCTACCACTATAAAATTCCTTGACCTTTGGTATATGCTTGAAAATTCCATTTTATAACGTTGTGGGAGAAGCCACATAACCTCGGATTTCTGGCAGGGCCAGATAGCTCCAGTGGAACCAACTCTTCTACAAATACAAAGTATAAGCTCCCGGAGAGCCGTCTTTAAACACCAGCTACTGAAAGTAACTGAAAACAGGCAGAAACTGAAGGGAGGTCAACACCTGGAAGAAAAGCACAACACTTTGTGAGTTTACTGGTTTTGTTTCTGTTTAACCACTTTGGGCCCTGAGGTCAGGCCTCTATCAGCACCATGAAAACTCCAATGGAAATCTATAGTCTTGCTGGCTAGAAGATCCAGAGGATGGAGTTTGGAGCAACCATAGTCTCTGAGCGTAAAGAGGGAATGAACAGAAAAGAGAGCCAGAGAGAGGATTCCCAAATTCCATGTATAAATTCTGCCCAAACCTCTGGGCTGACCTCTGGGCTGACCTCTGGGCTGCTCAGGCACAGCCAAGGATAAAGTAACTGAACAAAAATTTAAACTACTACCCAGGGCAGGGGAAATACTTTGCAGTTGAGTTCATCCAAGTTATCTGCCTACTTAAAAATAATAATTTTAAAAATAGTATAGAGATAGTATCTCAAGGTTTAATTTCTATGTGATTGGAGTCCTAGTAGATGAGTATGTATGGGGCAGAGAAAATATTTAAAGAAATAATGGCTAAAAATTTGGAGAGACATAAATTTACAGATTCAAGAAGCTCAGTGAATAAGCAACAGGGTAACACAAAACTCCCCTGGGTGCCTCATCATCAAACTCATGATGACCAAACTTAAGACAAAATGTTGGAAGCAGCTAGAAAGCACAGGAACAATGATTTGAATGACTGCCAACCTCTCATCAGAAACACGAGGCCAGGGGCGCCTGGGTGGCTCAGTTGGTTAAGCGACTGCCTTTGGCTCAGGTCATGATCCCGGCGACCCGGGATGGAGTCCCACATCCGGCTCCCTGCTCAGCGGGAAGCCTGCTTCTCCCTCTCTCACTCCCCCTGCTTGTGTTCCCTCTCTGGCTGTGTTTCTCTCTGTCAAATAAGTAAAATCTTAAAAAAAAAAGAGAGAGAAAGAAAGAAAGAAGAAAGAAGCACGAGGCCAGAAGACAGCACAAAATGCCTTTCACATGCAGAAAGAAAGGTCACCTCAGAAATCTATATCTGGTGGAAACATCCTTCAAGAATGAGCAAAATAACCATGTTATTAGATAAAAGAAAACTAAGAGAGTTTGCAATGTGCACTGTAAGAAATGCTAAAGGACAGTCTTCAGGCTGAAGGAAGAACATACCAGAGAGAAGCTCAAATATTTAGGAAGGAAGGAAAGCCACCAGAAAGAACAATTACCTTGAGACACCTGTACTGCGGAGGTGGGCCAGGTCTTGCAGCTGGTGGGGGTTGGAGCAGGCTGCAGGGCGCTGTGACTGGAGCAGGCGGGGTCTGTGCCCACCCGGTGAGCACACTCTCTTGGTGCGCTGTCTCCTATGCTGTCCCCTGCCCGGCTGCAGCTGGGGCATTGCCTGACTCAGACCCACCAGGGCTTCAGCTTTGGACCAGGCTCCCTCTGCTTCCCGCTATGCCAGCCTGAGAACAGAAAGCTTCTTTAAGTCAATGCTAACTGCAGAAACCGAGGATCACTCCACTGTAGAGGGCAGCTGGAAGCTACAGAAAGATCTGGAAGAGGTGAAGATGCTGCTGGGAAAGACCACTAGAAAAGGCGAGCTAAAAAAAATCAGAGATCGAGACAGAAATCAAGAACATAATGTGGCAGGAATCACAGAGAAAAGCAGAACTTTTTGACAATGAACAGCTGCTGCTGGGGTTGATCCCATTAGAACAGGGTCTAAGGGGGAAATCACTAATTACAGATGGGATCAGTCAGATAAGGTAAGGCAGGTTTTCACAAGCTTAACTGGAGTTCATCAGTTCCCCCCTGAGAGTGTGCGGATGCATTTCACAGAGATCATTTGCTCTTTTGGTAAAGAATACAAATGAGAAGAGTTACTCCAACAATCTCCTGACAGCCATCCATGTGAAATACAGTTTAAAAAGTTACAGTTCTCATCTTATGCAGAAAGAAAGCAGAAAACACGCAGTGGGAACTACCTGACTCAGGCTGAGAAAGCCTGAGAAGAGAAAAGAAAAGCCCTCCTACGACACTGAAACAGATCCTAGTGAGGGACTGATGAATGTTCTAAAGAAAATTTTTGAAGATGGAGAGGATGATACAAAATAAACCATCAATAAAGCCCAGGTAGAATCAAGAGAGAAGCAAGCCAAAGGAGAGAATTTTTTGAGACTTCAAAGTCATTTTGAGAAGTGCCATGTGGAAAAATTGATGTTTCCAATAAGAAAATGTTGGTGAGCTGCTCAGAAGAATTTGACAGATAACTACTTACACTGCCTTCCTCTAAGTAAAGGCAATACAATTCCCCCATTTCCTACTGAAGGATTTATTTAAATAAAATAGGCTTATTAAACACTTCCTCCAAAGATGGTTTCCTTGGTAATCTGGGCATTTTATTCAAGAAAGGATAATATACATTCTTGTGTGAAATGTGAAAAAGCAAGTCTTGTGTAAGGATAATGCCACATTGTGTGTATCTTTGTTCAGCTAAGAGGTAGAAAACAAAAGTAATAAGTTCCTGACACCGGTTCCGACCAATGTAATAGGTAAAAATAAAACCTGCATTTTTTCGTAAAAACATATATTGCTATTTAAACAATAAAAAATTGTATTGTGGGGTTTTAGCATATGATGATGGATTTGAATGACAACCACAGTGGATATAGGGAAGAAGATGGGAAATGAACCTGTACAGTTGCAAGGTTTCTATATCTTACACAAAGTTGTACAATAGTGACTATTAGGGGGCTGTGAAAAGCTAATCCTTAGAGTAAATACATAAAAAAAAAAGGCCAAGAGGTAGAGCTAAAAAGTTGATAGATGACATGGAATCCAAATAATAGTTAATCCAAAAGAAGATGGGAAAGGAGGATCAAAAACCAGTGGGGACAAACAGAACAAACAGTAAAATGACAGACTTGAATCTAGTCCCCTAAATCACCTTATTAAATATAAAGGGTCTCAACCTATGTTGTCTAAGATATAGCCACTAGCCACATGTGATATCTCAATTTAAATTAACATTAAATTACAAATTTAGTTCTTCCGTGGCACTCAAGAGCTCAATAGTCATATTAGACTACTATATTGAACGGAGCACAAATATTTACAAAATATTTCCATCATTATAGAAATTGAACAGTGTTGATCTGATCAATCCAGTTAAAAGTGCAGATCGTCATACCCGACCAAAAATCAAACCAAATCACCCAACCAGCTTTCAACTCTATGCTGTGCACAACTGATCCACTTTAAATACGTGAAGACACAAGCGAAAAATAAATGGAAAAGATACCATGAAAATGTTAATGCGAAAAGCCTGTGGTGACTAGGTTAATATCAGATAAAGTAAATTTGAATGTAAAGGGTATTACCGGAGAGAGAGACATTTCATAAAAATAAAAGGATTACTACATTGAGAAGATGGAATAATCATAAATGGTTGAATTTCACAGAGCTCCAAAGTATATGAAACAGAAATTGACATAATTAACAAAAGAAATAGACAATTCCAGAGTCATGGTTTGTGATTTTTATTAAGAAGATTTTGGGGGCGCCTGGGTGGCTCAGTTGGTTAAGCGACTGCCTTCGGCTCAGGTCATGATCCTGGAGACCTGGGATCGAGTCCCACATCGGGCTCCTTGCTCAGCAGGAAGCCTGCTTCTCCCTCTCTCACTCCCCCTGCTTGTGTTCCCTCTCTGGCTGTGTTTCTCTCTGTCAAATAAATAAAAAATCTTTAATTAAAAAAAAAGAAGATTTTGTATTTATTCACTTGAGAGAGAGAGAGAAAGCAAGAGAAGGGGCAGGTGCAGAGGGACAAGCAAACCCTTTGCTGAGCAGGAAGCCTGAGGCAGGGCTCCATCCCAGGACCCTGAGATCATGACCTGAGCTGAAGTCAGAAGCTTAACCAACTGAGTCACCCAGGTACCTCATGGCTGGTGATTTTAACACTCTTCTTTCACCAATCAATAGAATAACTAGAACATATATCAGTAAAGACAGAAGATCTGAAAAACACTGTCAAGTACCTTGACCTAATTGCCATTTAGAGAGTCTAAGCACACTATGCCCAACAACTGCAGAATACATATTCAAGTGCATATGGTATGTTATGAGGATAGATCTTATGCTGGACCATAAGAAAAGTCTCAAATTTAGAAAGATTGCAATGTTGTCTATGGTTCTCTGACCATGGTGAAAATATTAGAAATAAAGGATTTATCTGTAAAAAAACCCAGATATTTGGTGATAAAAAGTAATAAGGAATAAAGGATAAAAAGGAATAAATGACCAAGACAGAGATCATGGATAGATCTCAAAAATGCTTTACACAAAAGTATAGAATGATAGAATTCTATTTATATGAAGATCTAGAACAAACAAAAGCAAGTTCTATGAAAGCAAAACCAGAGGATGGTAGGGGGAAGAATCGGAACAGTGATTTCCTCCGGAGGAATGTGGGTGGGGATTTGCTGACAGAGAACACTGACCTGTTGGTGATATTTGGTTGATTGGTTGGATAGGTAGGGGTTTAATTGGCATAGGTGTGTGCATTTGTCAGAACTCATCTAATGGCACACTTAAGATTTTCGCATTTCACTGTAAGTTTTACCCCAAAAGAAAAAAAAAATCTGTAAATACTGGACTCAGTGATAAGTAGGGAAAAATACTGGGGTGGGGACATGGAGTTGTACTGCTGTCTACAACCTACTTTGAGGTGCACCCAAATAAGATGGCTTGAAGGATGGAAAGAAGAATGGATAAATACGTAATAAAGCAAGTACAGTAAAATATTCATTGTAGAATCTAGGTGGTGGGTATATAGAATTCTTTCAACTTTATGTTTGAAAATTTTCATAATAAAATGGGGGGGAGTAATTGCTGGACTTACCCTCACTGTATACACACATCTCCATACGCACTACCACGTAAAGCTCTTGCCCCCAATGAGTTAGATAAAACAGGGGCATTCAGGAGTAGATAACGGATCCGAGGGGAGGGCAGATGCATTGGAATCCAGAGCTCTGTGTTTCTTTATGCTCTACTCCTGGCAAGTGTAAGTGGGTAGGGGGTGGGCCCTGAGTCCCGGACTACTCTCTCGGAAGGGAGAGAAATTCTACTTAGTTTGAAGATGCCTACGCGTCCATTCCTGCGTGTATCCGTATTCACTCCCACAGGCCAGGGGCGGGTGATTCCGGAGGGGCTGTGTGAGGCTGGGTACACAGGTGGGGGCGACATGTGTCTGGAGGAGACGGAGCGCCCTCTTCTGGCCCAGGAGAGGCCCACTCAAGCTGCCTCAGTATCCATCCTGCCTCTACAGCACCCACTTCCCCGGGATCTGAGCGGCCGGGGTGGGCCCGCGGAGAGTTGCATCGGAGAACAGCGCTGGGAACCGGGCCGCGCGGCTGGCTGGCTGGGAACCGGGTGGCGTCGCTGCCGGGGGCAGCCCTTTGGCTCCACCTGTTGCAGCTTCGGAGCGCTGGAGCCAAGCAGGGCAGAGCCCTGGGAGCTCAGCTCCCAGCGCCGATCTGCAGAGCGGGGCCGCAGCGAGGAGGGGTCCCGGGGGCAGCCCTGACAGAATGGCGCGGAGGGGGCTGTCACGGGGAAGTGAGAGTCGAGCTCAGAGGCTGCGCCAGTGCCCCCCTGAAAGGCGAGGTCTTGGGGGAGGGAGCCCCTGGCCATTTGCTGGGGAGGCTGGGCGCTGTTCTGCACGGGCTGGAGGGAAAGCACTCTGCCTTGTGTCCTGGCAGCACAAAATCTCTGGAGCACACTGAGGCGGCCAAGCCCGGATGGAGGAGATGGAGCTCCCCAGCCCCAAATCCTCGGCCACCTCTCCGGGAACCGGGGCTGGCTAGGAACGCGCGCGCCTAGCATCCACGCAGCGGGAGCCTGGGAACGGAAGACGCCCCCGCGTAGGACCCAGAGGCCAAGGGCGCTCTGGTCCCGGCAAGGCGAGGGAGGTTGCCTGGGGAAGATGCCCCTAAGTCCCCTCGTCCTCCCCATTCCGACCTCCCTTTCTAGTCCCCTTCTCCAGCCAGGCTGTCCGCCGGATGCCGCGCAGCTCGGGGGCCGGGCGCGAGGTAGGAACCTGTGGTCCCCGCTCCGCGCCGTCCCTCGGGGTGCGCCCGCTCAGGACCTGCTCCAGCCTCTACACCCCGGCAGACGGGTAGGTAACCCCAGAGGCCTGAGGCTCCGAGCGACGCCGCGACCGGCATGCAGCACCACGGATCCATCTGGTGAGGCACCACCAGCGCCAGCACACCGACACCCCGCGTCCTAGCCGTCGGCGGCTTGAGAAGCGATGGTCAAAGTGACAGCCCACGCGGCTCCTGCAGGCCGCCAGCTTCCGACGCCGGAAGACCTTTGCTTCGGGGGCAATTCAAGTCCGCCCCGATTTGCGCTGAGGACGCGCCACGCCCCCTCCCCAATCTGAGCAGAGCAGGGAGGGCATCCGAGGGGAAACAGCGGACTCTGCTCGGGGTGACTCGGACCTTGCGCATTTAAGAGAACTCCCAAGGCGGGTGGGGACGGCGGCGACAAAGCGGATTTGAAACCAGGAGTCGAGGCGGACGTGGGGAGCTGGCGCCGCGGGAGCGGTCGAGGCGGCGGCCTCGGGGGGAGCCGCGCGGCCTGGGGGAGCGCCCCGCGGTCATGGGCGAGCCGGCCGTCGAGCGTCCGGGGTCCGGTTGAGCGGCGACCCCCCGGGGGGGGCGTGGGCGAGAGTCGGCCGGTGGCCACGGCCCTCCGGCGCCGGGTGGCCCCCGGGGACCCGGCCATGGCCGGCCGGGGGTGCGGCTGCAGCTGCGGCCCGGGCTACCTGAACGAGGACAACGCGCGCTTCCTGCTGCTCGCGGCGCTCATCGTGCTCTACCTGCTGGGCGGCGCCGCCGTCTTCTCCGCGCTGGAGCGGGCGCACGAGCGCCAGGCTAAGCAGCGCTGGGAGGAGCGCCTGGCCAACTTCAGCCGCCGCCACAACCTGAGCCGCGACGAGCTGCGCGGCTTCCTTCGCCACTACGAGGAGGCCACCGAGGCCGGCATCCGCGTGGACAGCGCCCGCCCGCGCTGGGACTTCACCGGCGCCTTCTATTTCGTGGGCACCGTCGTGTCCACCATAGGTAAGTGGGCACCGCTGGCCTTTCCCTGGCTGGCTGCTTCTCGGTCTTGCGTTCCTGCACCTCGGCGCTCAGCCCCTCGGCACAGATGCGAGCTGTTGTCCACAGGTGGTACTGCCTCCCGGCTTTTCTAAACGCGGTCCGTGCAGCGGCCTCTGCATCACTGGGGAGCTAGTGCTGGGACCTCCGCTCCTTAACTCAGCGCTCAGGGGGATCTGAATGAGCCTTTAGTTGCTCTGAAGGATTTTCGATCTATAAGGAGACAGAGCTTGAGTTCATGAAACTTTAGGGAGAAAGCATACGGATCAGAACAGGAACCTACAAAGATTTATTGACTTAATAGGATTCATGAGGCAGTGATTAGAGGGGGAGGCACAAATGTTAAATCTGTCCATGACCACAAGCTTGCAGAGAGAAAAATCAGATTGAATACCAAATTGGAAGGAAGAGGACAAAGTGCCAATGAAGATGAGACAGTTTCCTACCAAGAAGAAAGGGGCATGACCTTTGGGTTGGACCAGCTCCTGTTAGGTGTAGTTTGGGGACTAAAGTGTCTTGCACTCTAGAGGAGGAGAGAATTTCTTCAGGGGGTGCCACATGAGCTACATGATCTAGATGGAGCGGTGGAGGGCATCTCTGGGCTCAAGGCATGAAGGTGGACCTTTACCACCAAACTAAGGAACTAGAACTTATCTAGAGGCAATTGGGAGCCATTGAGAGTTTTTGAGCAAGAGTGTGACCGCTCGGCTATGGTCGGTGGTACCTTTATTTGTAGCAGAAGGAAAATGTTGGGAGTCTTTGTATTACACCTCTAAAGACTGCTCCTCTCTGGAGCATAATCAAATGAGAAGGGGGTTGGGGAAGACGCTGTGGAAATTCTGAGGGAAGGAGGGAGCTGAAGCCGAGGGTCTTTGAAAGACAACCCGGAAAGGGAGTAGGTACGAGCTGCCAGGGCCCGGGACTGGAACAGGGCCCTGAGGGCACCATGGGTGCTCTCAGCCCCAGCCCCTGTGCTTGGGAGGGGAGCTTGTCAGTGAGGCAGGGTGACAAGGCAAACTTGCTTGAAGCTCCCACGCATGGCTGTCTTAGGTTGACATTCCGCCAGGAGAATGATTAGTCCAGAAAGATTTCCCAAGGTTAGTCTAGAAGCTCAGGGCTTCAGCTAGTGAGGAGGAGGGGAGGACTGGCACAGTTAGGGACACATGGGCTCTCACCACTCCCACCCCATTCCATACCTGATCCCTGCCCATCAGCGGGCCATTAATAACATCACTATTAATAACACCACTATTACAGGGCAGCAAGAAAAGCTCTCTTAGCATTCCCTTGGATTACTGGAATGCGAGTCTCTGAGGGAGATAGAGAGGGAGTAATGCTCATCTCGGTTCTCTCTCTCAGCCCACAATCTCTGCAGGGCTGTCTTAGCAGAATTCCCTAAGTCCCCCACTGTGTCAGCTCCCTTGTCTCTGAAGACGGTTCTAGAATTTCTGTGCAGGGAGGACTTGTGGGGGACAGCCTGATGGAGAAGGGTTGCTGTGGAGCTGACATTGACTCTTCGTCTGCATCACGAGTACAGTGTTTTTATTCAGACTGATGATTCATTTAGAGGTGGTCCTGGTGGGAGATTGAAGGAGCTAAATCCCCCCCCCCACAAGCCACCCCTTGGTCCTCCCTGTGGACATGGAGGTAGGAAGGACCAGCTGGTATGTATTGACTGGTGAGTTGTGCCGAAGGAAGGGAGAATGCCTTGGATGGGTGGGCAGGTAGGAACAGGGGCTTTTGAGGTGCAAATTCACCTATTGGAAGGAATCTTGGACTGAGAGTCTGGAGTTGGAGCTATTGGTCCTGTCTCCTTAGCGTGGGCAGGTTTCTTAACCATTCTGAGCCCCATCCTTCTCACCTGTCCGCAAAATGGCCACTTTGGCCCAGGCGTGTGTTCGGGGTTCAGTAAACATTCTGTCTCCTGCCCACTCCCTCCCCCTAAGCCTGCTCCTCCTGCAGGGTTCTCAAGCCATAATGAGCTTATGGAAGTGAATGTTCTTTACAAAGTACAAAGCACAGGCTTATTTTTACTTTCTCAATTCTAACATTTCCTTTTAAATTGTTTCATTAATTGCCGTTGTAATTACAGCACTCACTCCCCTTTATTAGAGTACATATTAGGCACATACTGTGATTGTTACGTGAATGTGCGCTGCAGCTAATTACCACATTACATTAACACTTAATTTCCATCAACACGACTCCACGAGGTAGGTATGATTATCCTCATTTTATAGACAAGGAAGCTAAAGCTTCATGTTCTTTGTAAAACAACGTATAAAGAAGAAAAAAACTTAAGCCATCTGCAGTGACATCATCCCAAGTTAATCATTGTTAACGTTCTGGTACATTTATTTTTTTCTATGCATACACATACATTCATGTGTATTTTTTTGAGGTTGAGGACATATTCAATAAAACTTTCATCTTGAATTTTAGGTGTAACAATTACATGATGTTTTTCATCTAAAATAGTTCCACTATGCTTTATTTTGCAAAGAGTTTGAAGTAACAGACAACAAGAAAGCATATTGTAAAACAATGGAAAACATGTAAATAAAACTTCAGAACCAGGAAAAAGAACAGAAACATGGAGAGAAGTTGCTAGATTGGATCTTTGTCTTAGTTTGTGTTCCCTCAAAAGCAGACACTGAGCCAGGAATTTGAGTTGCTTGGCAGGTCCCAGAGATATAGGCAAGGAAAGGAGGAAGTGATACAGAAAAGGAAGTCAGTCACCATGGGGTCCAGTATTTGGCAAGAAGTATAGTGGGCAACTGGGACTTACTTCCAAGTGAAAGCTTGAAACGATGCAAAGCTCCTGAACCTGGAATTATCCTAGGTGAGGGGCTGGGGTATTTATACACCACACCTGTCAGGAGTTGGTTCAAAGCTGCTTGGAGAGCAGGGGAAGCACAAGGATAATTCCCAGGAACAGATTTCCCCCACCATCTGTTTCTATGAAATGGCATGGAAGGATAAAGCAGGTACCATTTCCTAAAAGTAAACATCTTCAGATTTCTTTCACTTAGCAATTTACACATTACTAACTAGGTCTTTCATAAAAGCAAAGTGGCATAATGTAAACTTGCAGATGATGGGAGAAGCCTGTACGTCTGGCCTGATTTTTTTTTTTCCCATGGACAGCCCAAGGGCAGTCCTCTGACAAAGATATAGGCACTGGCCATTTGAGGTCTGTCCAGTGTGCCCAGAAATGGCAAAGGGGACCCCAAGGGGTGTTGGAGGGGCATCAACAAGGACTATTCAAGCTTGACCTTTGGTTGCAAGCTCCATGGCTGAGTCAGGACCCATACCAGAATCCATATTATCAGAAAAAAGGAAGCATCAACCTTATCTCAGTTCCTAATCCTCAAAAAAGTTTCCTCTTGGGGTTTTTGTATAGGAAGCATTGCATAGGCTAGTAGGTGATATTTTCCTGAAAATGCTACTGAGGATTTAATGCACCTGTTGTCTGAGATCTTTGACTTAAAAGTCAGAGCAGAACTAAATTCTACCCCCAAACTAATAATATATAATATGCGAACTAACTTGAATTTAAATAATATTAAAAAAATAAAAGCAGAATGAAAACAGTTTGGCAGTTTCTCAAAAGGCTAAACAGAGAAGTACCATACGACCCAGCAATTCCACCCTTAGGGCACATGTTCAAAAGAACTGAAAGCAGATGCTCATGTATTGGGCACCTGTGTTTGTTGCAGTTTTCTTCATAATAGCCAAAAGGTGGAAGCTACGCAAGTGTTTATCAGCAGATGGATGTGTAAACACAAAGTGGTAAATGCGTACAACGGAGCACTATTGAACCACGGGAAGAATGGAATTTAAATGTATGTTACACCAGGGATGGACCTCGAAAGCATTCGCTTAATGAAATAAACCAGACACAGAAGGACAACTATTATTTAATTCCACTTATATGGGGTACCTAGAATAGACAAATTCCAGAGGAATGGAAGGTAGAATAGAAGTTACCAGAGGCTGGGGCAAAGGAGAAGGGTTGTTTTACGGGTATGGCCCTTTTGTTGAGGATAATACATTTTGGGTATGGACAGTGATGATGGTTAAATGACAGAGTGAGTGTCTTTAATGCCATTGAATCATACACTTAGAAATGGTAACCATGGTACATATTATGTCTTTTTTGCCACAGTTTAAGAGGAGCAGAATAGGAAAACACAAGACAGGGATGCTGATTCTGAAAGAGGCCGGTGATCAGATTGAAATGAGAATAAACAAGGTACTCAGAGAAGTAGGGGGATAGTATATGCTGTAAATAATCTTCTATAAATATCTTTTCTCTCAAATAGGCTTTTGTTAGGAGTTTGTTTCCCCGTCGGCCTGTGTATTTATAACTCAGCATCTCTCCAAAAAGGACTTGAGGTCATTTGCATATGATATGGTCCAGGTAGGCTTGGCCTTTAGGTCACCCCCAAATCTCAGTAGCGTAACACGCCAGGAGCTTCCCTCGTACTCACCCCGAGCTCACTGTGGTGTGGGGCGGGGGGGAACTCGTCAGGGCGGCTATCTCCTCTGTTGGCCCACAGTTCAGGCTGCTTTCATGGTGTGGCTCCTCTTCCTCGGCTCGTGCTTCCAGGACCGTCCGGGAAGGGGAGGGAAGGGGTGGCATATGGAATACCGGCGGTCAGTGTCCATCACCTGGAAGTGACCCGAGTCACCTCTACACACATTGGATTGGCCACATCAAGTCATGCCGTTACCGCTTGAAAGGGCTTGGGGAACCACATGCCCCCTCGAGTCCAGAAGTGGGGAAGCCTCGATATTGGTGAACAGCTCGGATGCCTTCTACTCATCCTACGTACAGGGCACTAGAAATGGATAGTAATGGATTTAAGACTTCGGTGATGAGGAAACATGAATAGGATAGTTCGATTAAGCCACATATTGTTTTAATTATAATTATTTTTTATTTATTTTTTAAAAGATTTTATGTATTTGACAGAGAGAAACACAGCTAGAGAAGGAACACAAGCAGGGGGAGTGAGAGAGGGAGAAGCAGGCTTCCCGCTGAGCAGGGAGCCCGATGCGGGGCTCATCCCGGAACTCCGGGATCATGACCTGAGCTGAAGGCAGTCGCTTAACCACTGAGCCACCCAGGTGCCCCATAATTATTTTTTTTTAATGGGCTCCATGCCCTGTGACCGAGACCTGAGCTGTGACCAAGTGTCAGATGCTTAACCCACTGGGGGCCACCCAGGTGCCCTTAGCCACATATTGTTAGTACACAGAGGTTTATGTCAGAAAGACCCGCCTAATTGCCAAAAGTGAGCCCCAGATTTGGCTCTGAGTGTCCAGTTGTCCAAATAAAGAGGCAAAGACAACCATTAAATGGTCCCTCTTATCCTGGCTTCCTGTTTGGAAAACACCCAACTTTTTCAGACTGGAATCAAATTTTTCCTATAGATCATTATGAATGGGAGTGTGTAAGATGATGAGTAATCTCCTCCACAGCATCTGGGCCATAAATATGAAAGAGAACTGCATACTTCTACATAGCTTTGCATCCCTCAGTGCAAGGTGCCCTTCGGTTAAATATCCCCCCTGCCAAAGTTGGACACCGTGCACGGCAGGCATACAGCTCCCAGTGCTGTGGGTCACTAAGGATGCTGAGAATTCCGTACTGGAAGTTCCCAAACTTCAGTGTCCACAAGAACTCACCTGAGGGGAGTATGGTGCTTGTTAAGATGTAGGCATTTGGGTCCCCCTTTCAGAGATCCTGATGAAGCAAACCTGCATTTTGGGAGACTTCCCCGGAAGCTCTGATGTAGACAATATAGGGAGCCCACTGAGGCATGTCTGATGAGAGGGGGTATGGGATTGAAGACCGTGGAGATCCTTGCTGTCCAAAGAGTGGCTGATGAAGTATCTGCATCACCTCGGACCTTGTTATGCAAGATCTGGGTGCCTGGGTGGCTCAGTGGGTTAAAACCCAGGGTCCTGGGATCGAGGCCCATGTTGGGCTCTCTGCTCAACAGGGAGCCTGTTTCCTCCTCTCTCTCTGCCTACCTCTCTGTCTACTTGTGATCTCTCTCTCTGTCAAATACATAAATAAAATCTTTTTAAAAAATGCAGACTCTCTGGCCAATCCCAGACCAACTGAGTTAGAATCTGTTCTTTAATAAAACACCTGGGTGATCTATAGGCCCATGAAAAGTGTTTTGTGATGTTGTTTACTAGCCAAGAGCAGCCTAACCAGATGCAAGCATGCGCGGGGATTGGGCTAAGAAGGGGATGGTGGCTTGTGCCAATCTGAGAGGCTTGCACAGAGAGGTGCCAAGCCCCACCTCATGGCATAATCGTCAAGGTAGGTTTCCAGATTTGCAGTAACAGTTGTGTTCATTCTAATTAGACAGAAGTAATTATGCTGACACCCCCTTTTTGGTCCTGGGTGTGCTTGTGATTAGCGTTTGTGCAGCAGTGTTCTGCAAGGCTGGGAGGCTCGTGGGGCTCAGGAGCTGGGCCAACGGGTATACGGTTGAGCCTGGGCAGCGTGCAAATCCACATGGTGCTGAACTGAATATTGTTTTTGGAATCTGTTTTCTCCTACATGGAAACAAAGTTGAGGAAAGAGCTCATGAAATCACATTTATATCAGCTTCAAACAAGATATTTGGAGTCACCATTCCATAGTATAAAGCTATAAAGTGTCATCATGAACAGGCATTGAGAAAAAATAAAAACATCTCATGAGGACATTAATGATCATCACGTGTTAGTGGGTCTCATACACGTGTTGAGATTTAAATCACATGTTGACTAGGCACTTTATGTTTTACAAAGCATTTGTGCGCAAATCTTATGAGGTAGAGAATTATCCATTTTTCAGATAAAGAAACTAAGGACAGAAAGCATAGTTACTCAGGACTATACTCAGACTTACTCCATTATAAAGTGGCAAAGGCAAGATTAGAACCAGATTTTGTTTACTGTCTGATGATAAAAGAAATACATATTCATTTGAGAAGACTGAAAACATGGGAAAGCATAAAAAAGTAGAAATCACCCATAATTCCACCATCCGACAAGAATCGCCGTTGATGTTTTGGTGTATCATATTCTATTGGACCTCAAGTGCTATTTCATTGAATCTAAGATGCTTCATTATTTTACGTACCATTAAAAAAGAAAAGAATGTTGCTAATTAAATTTTGACATGCTAGCCATTGTGAGATCACCTCAATTTCCAAGACATTAAAATGTTGGGGAAAGGTCCATCTTACAGTCATGGAACTAGATTATGTTTTGTATCTATCTCATTGTTTTCCATATAACCACTATGGCATGAGCATATGTTGTAACTAGGTAAAAATGAATCTCAAAATTAGAATTTCTTTGATTTACACTGAAGTTGATTAATTTTAAATATTTTTTAAAGACACATACTTTGGGGTACCTGGGTGGCTCAGTCAGGTAAGCGTCTGCCTTGGGCTTAGGTCATGATCCCAGGGTCCTGGAATTGAGCCCCGCGTCAGGCTTCCTGCTCAGTGGGGACTCTGCTTCACTCTCTCCCTCTGCTCCTCCCCCTGCTTGTGCACTCTCTCCCTCTCAAATAAATAATAAAATATTTACAAAAACACACACACACATACAGCTCATCTTCCCTTCTTCAGCTAGCTAATCCTTTCCTCAGTTTGTTGTTGGGAACAAGAGGCTGTCATGTTAATCATTGTATATATGAGCTTTAGCTTTCAAAGATTCTGGCCCTTTGTCATGGTTGGGCCATACTTGTCATGCATTTTTGTTTTCCATTCAGCATTTTTAGGAACGTTTTTAATTCCTCTGCAGTATTGTATGCCCGTCTTTTTCTTGCAGTGTCTTCCATTGTTTGCATTTGTGCTTAAAAACTACTTTCCC
>PITA01001526.1:130247-191709 GCA_004023965.1 Spilogale gracilis | reverse complement strand
AATCTAGGGAGGGAAACGAAACAACAGAGATTTTGAACACAGAAACAAACTGAGGGACTTGGAGGGAGGGGGGTGGAGGGATGGGAGAGCCTGGTGGTGGGTACTGGGGACACCTAAAGTGTGGAGCACTGGGTGTGGGGAATGGGGAATGAATCTTGAAACACTGGAAAAAAATTTTAGTAACAATAAAAAAAAAAAATGGAAAAAAAAAAGTTAAATGCAGATTTCCCACTGTCTGGACGTCAGTGCTCCTAACTCGTGTTGTTCAGGGGTCAACCATACTTTCATAGAAACCAGGTTAAAAAATTGCAGGAGTATATATTCCAGCTTATTGAGCTTTTCAAGCACAGGTATGTTTTCTAATAACTAAGTTGTAATGTGTTTGCTGAAGTGATAGCAGCAGTTCGGTCTTTACGCCAGTACTGTGATGGCATAAGCAAGAGCTTACACGGGGGAAGACGCCTGCTCCCCCACTGCTCCTCTCTCCCTGGGACAGTGCCAGCTGAGGGTCAGTGGATCAGCAAGAGAGCTGTCATCTTACTGCTGAGACGCCTGCCATGCCACTGGGACCAGGGGCAGGGGGTGCCTCAGTCTTTGGCTGCAAGAGATTGCAGGGGCACTGGGCTCGAAGCAAGTCTTGTGGGAAGGCAGCTTTTCCCAAGGCACCGGTTAGGCAAAACTTTGTAAATGCCTTTGGTTGAACCCGAAAAAAAAAAATCACACGTAGGTTTTTAAACAGCAGCAGGACTCACGTTTGATTACATCTGGCTAGCAGGATGTTTTATTTTCGGGCTCTTGTTAGATACTTGTGACAAACTTGAGCTAGCTGAAAACAAAGGGGCATTTATTGGAAGAGTATTGGGATATTTTAAATAATGGAAGGAAGGGGAAAGATAATAAAGGAATGAAAGTGATTCTAGTTGAGCCTTGGAAGCAACTAGAACAGGAGTCCTCAACATTGCCAAGGTTCTTCTCTTAGCCTTTGCCTCTGGATCAAGTTCCTGTGATCTGATTGTGGTCCGGCTGCCTTAGGCAAAATGGGGCACATCCTTGTAAAGTTAGTGGGGTGGCTCCGATAGTTAAAGGAACAGAACCATTAAAACTTCTGGGATTCATATATGCAGCTCTACCACCAGTCCCACTTTTTGAAGTTCTACTTAAAAAAAAAAAAAAAAAAAAAGCATAAGGAATTCTGATTGGCCTCTATCTGGATCAATCTCTGTGGATGTGGACCAATCACTATATTCCTGCAGTAAAGGGCGGGCCTTGGGTTCCAGCCTGTCTATTAGGCATCACCTCCAGAGAAGAGTTATTAGGCATAGAAAATACCTCTACACGCATGAGAAGAAATGTCATTGGGTACTATGTCTAAGAATATAAAGGAAAAAGGATATTGAGAAAACTTAGCAAATAGCTTTCCATCTGCCAAATAACTTGTTTTATAAAGAGAGGAAACACCAAAAGTCACTACATGGTTTAGTAAAGTTGTTATTTTCTAAAGATTTTATTTATTTATTTATTTATTGTTTGTTTGTTTATTTGAGAGACAGAGAGACAGAGAGAGAGAGTGCGCGCGCGCACAAGCGGGGACAGAAGGAGAGGGAGGCGGATGTGGAGTCTGGGTCTCAGGGATCAGGGTCTGAGCCAAAGGCAGCCGCTTGGCTAACTGAGCCACGTAGGCGCCCCTATTAACATTGTTTTTATAATTTTTAAATAAATCCTTCGGTCGGCTAATGTTTCTTTTCAGCTCTTATATACACTGCTTCTCTTCTCTTTACATTCTCACCCACATTCACACACACCACCCAGATCTCAGGATGCAAAATTAAAGATGAGGTTTCTGTTCTGAGAAGCAATTACGTTTCCTTCTTCCCTTTGACGTTCACCTTCAGTGGGTGAAGACTCTAGCCGGTGCTATTAATGCAGGACGTGTGTCTCTGCTAGCACACACGCCCTTTCCCACCCTAAGGCTTTCCTGATCGTCCAAGTGTTATTCTATTCGCCCAGTGAAAAAGCAAAGTTTAAACAGTGTGTTGTATTCTTAAATTCCTTTAATGTGGCCAGAGCTATTGTCATTCCTTCTATTCTATTAAGAATACACAATAGCTCTCGCCACATTAAAGGAATAGCAGATGCTTACATAAAACATTTCACTTCAGGGGCGCCTGGGTGGCTCAGTGGTTAAGTCTCTGCCTTTGGTTCAGGTCATGATCCCGGAGACCTGGGATAGGCGGAAAGCCTGCTTCTCCCTCTCTCACTCCCCTTGCTTGTGTTTCCTCTCTGGCTGTGTTTCTCTCTGTCAAATAAATAAATAAAATCTTTAAAAACAAAACAAAACATTTCACTTCAGAGGCGCCTGGGCGGCTCAGTGGTTAAGTGCCTGCCTTTGGCTCCGGTCATGATCTCAGGGTTCTGGGATCACCCCTGAGCCGGGCTCTACACTGCGCGTGCAGCCTGCTTAAGACTCTCTCCGTCTGCCTCTACCCCTCCCCCATGCTTGTGCGCACGCGCCCGCTCTCTCTCTCAAAAACAAACAAAAAATGTGTTATTGCAGTTCATGATGACACCCTCACCTATTTATTGGTTGATACTGTCTCATTCCAAGACTGATTTAAAAGGAGTTATCTTCAGTATTATAGAATAACAACTTAAAAAACAACCGCCTTTCATGCGAGACACTGCGAGGGTGTCCAGCCAAGAATCCTGCCACTCTGAGGCGCTCCTGGGATGTCCCTCTCGGGGTTTCTGTCACCCTCTACCCCAGACAAAGGCCAACCTCCTTCTTTAGAAACAGTGTACATTCCTCCTCTCTCACTCAAGAAAAGGGAAATCTACTTTTCTGGCTTCTTACAAGGAAAAATGTAACTGATTTCCAATGCAATTTGAGCTATTCTCTAATTCCAAGTTGTTGTTGTTTTTTTTTAAACATATAATCGTTATCCTTCTGTCTCTTTTGTGTGTCTTCTGATATCAAACATGAAATTTTCCACCACGGGGCACTTGATCTCACTTCACCGACTTTCCTGCCTTGCCTGGTCTTCAACGAGTGACTATTGTCCCAGGACTCCAGAACTTCCCACCTTGGGGAGTAGGGATCAAGTTACCTTTCCAAGGAGTACACAGAATCACTTAGGACCTCAATAACCACCACCATGCTCCTTGAAAGAAATTATAGTTGTTTTAACTCTTTATCAATCTGTTAGCATGTTGGGAAACATAATGGTTAGCTTTCCCTAAGTAACCCTTTTTTGTAAGCATCGCAGAATGTCAGAGAGCATAGGTCCATAAGGCAAGTTACTCTGACATTCTATGTCAGTTATACCTCAAAAAAAATCTAAAGACAAAAGAAATCACACAATTTCGAAATAGTTGAAAACTCACCACACATTTGTAATTATAGCTAAACTTGTTTTTAATCCCCTGGTCCTCCAAATACAGAGTTCAGCAAGAACTAAATTTAAAAGAGGATAGGGATGCCTCAGTCCCTTAACTGCTCAGTCAGTTAAGCATCTGACTCTTGATTCCATCTCAGGTCATGATCTCAGGGTCGTGAGATAGAGCCCTGCATCGCATTGGGCTCCATGCTCCATGGGGAGCCTCCTTGGAGTGTTCTCTCTCCCTTTCCCTCTGCCTCTCCCTATGCTCTCTCTCTCTCTCTCAAATAAATACATCTTTAACAAATAAAAGAGGATAAACACAAGAAATCATACAAAGTTTATCATATTTGTTGGCCTAATTATTTTTAGGTTTTGTGGCCTATTTCCTTTCTGGTGCTGGTGCATTTTTTGGGTGCTTTCCCTCACAGTTTTATCTGGGCTAGTTTATACTAAATAAGGTTCCAAAGACACAGGCTCTCCGTTATTTAAATGGTGTTGTGTATCTCTTGGCATGTTTTAGGGCACCCTCTTTTATAAATTCCTCCCAAGTCCTGCAGACCTGGAATGGACAAGGAATGTGGTCTTTTTCCCAGCAAACCGCTACCCATCTTGCACTAAATTAGACTAAAACCTAGAAAACAATTAAGATTTTTTTTTTTTGGTCCTAAGTAGGGGTTTCCCTGTGAGCTTCGAAAAAGCAAGAGAGCGGGTGATGGAGTCAGACAGTCTTTGTTCAGATGCCGCCACCTTTTAGCTAGTGGCATGCTGGGGCACATTTTCCAGAAAGGACTTGAAATGTCAGCAATTTTGCAAGGCAGTTGTTAGGCGAAGCCATCTTTTTTTTTTTTTTTTTGTAATCATCTTGTTTGCTATATGTTTCTTTTCAGAGACATCTTATTTAATACATACTGTTGATACATTAATGAACTCACAGCCAACAGCCCTATGACTCATGCAGGAACAACCCTCATCTAATACAGGGTATTTATTCTCAAACTCTCGGCCGCTTTGCCTGTCTGTGAGTGATCATGAGAGCACAGTGAGCCTGATTTTGGGGGTTACAGATAAGTTTTAGTAAGTGGGTAGGTTTGCAGATAGGGACTCCCCAGATGATAAGGATCAACTGTACATGATTATGCTCCTGGAGTTATTTCCCTTCATTGTTATCTTTTTGGTGGGAATATAACAGTGTGCTACTGTCTATCTCTTCACAACTCTTACATGCAGGGAAGCCACCCTACTGTCTGAAATTGGCCACGTGGGAGTATTTATACCATGAAAACTGGCAAATGCTCCAAAAAGAGGCTTGACCTGCTGATGGTCTGATTTTGAGAAAGAGATGGAGAAAATGTTAATAATGCAGATTAAACTTGTAACAGTACCATGTCTGGAACCATTACATTGAGAATAGCACAAACATCGAGGAAGTACTCTTCCAGGAGTCAACACACTTTCATCTGCTTCAACAACGAAGTCACTCAGTGACTGATGAACGAATGAAGTTCTGACATTCCTTGTTTCGGTCCTGTGTTAATCGTTAATGTAAAAAACAAATCAACAGATGTGCATGTCAGAACTACATCCTTTGGTCAACTGCAACAGGCTGGCTCTGGCGAAAATCAATGAAAGCGTTCTATGGGAATCAAAAATCAAATGGAATTGACAATTACATATTTTATGATGATTTGCAAGTCAGGTCCTATACATCCTTTATCGGGAACATTTACGACGTTAAATGCATTCATTCCAGAGGGCAGCTGGTTTAAGCAACGTCCCACTGATTCTAGCTGAGTGGCCTCAAGTACTTAACCCCCAAGCCTCCATTTATTTGGAGGTAAAACAAAAAATGAACATAACTCCCTCACAAGCTTTGGAGAACTGAATGCATGGCTTCCCATATACAGTTTCTAGGGTAGTGACTCAACAAAAGTCTGCCCCATCTCCTTGCTCACCTTGTCTGGAGGACAGAACCCGTGTGCAAACCATCCCCGTGCACACACCGGGGTCATGTTCCGCAGCCGGCCCTGGACAGCCAGGGGTCTGTCTCGGCTCCGTAACAGGCAGGTGAAATCTACCACTAGGTGGCAGAGCAAGATGCCTTTGATGGCTCCAGTTCTTCCGCCAACGTAACTGATTTGTAATAATGAGACGCATTTTATCTTTAACAGGCTAGAAATAAATAAATGAAATGGTTAAAGTCCTCAGTCACAGTCCTCTGTCTAGACAGCTCTAGTCTGGTGATCAGTGTTGGCACCCTGAGCAAACACATAATCCTCTGAGCCTCTTTCTGAACAAAAGACGAGGTAAGCTTCACCTTTGGCAGAACCGGTGATGTCTTACGACCACTGCTAGCTGCTCCATACTTTCCATAACTGTGGCCAAACCAGGTATGTCCTGCCTAATGAGGAGAGGTCAGAAAAGCCCCTCTCCCTCCAAACTTCCCACCAAATCTCCCATAATTGGTTCTCATAGTTAACGCCTTACCTACTTTTCACAGGTAACATGCATATAAATGATTCCTTTTCTGATGTTTTAATGAGCACTGGCAGTAACATCTGGCAGGGCTGGAAAGGGCCCGGAGTCTCCCAGAATTTTCGCAGTCATCATCTATGTCTGGCCCTGGGTATTCTTGGAAAAGCCACTCAGCTTTTTCTTTGGCAGGCAACTGACAAGTAGTCTTTATGAGTGAAGTCTGCAAATATTGGGGAGAATGTTCACCCCCAAACAGCCCCTCACTTGTTAAACCACAGACTCCCATCCATTTAAATGCCCTAGTACTGTTGTGGAATTTCAGATGTTTTCCCTCTGACAAGTAAAATACATTAACCTTTGAGAATTAAAGTAATAAAAATCAACTTGATTCATTTTCTGTCCACATGGAATTCATAAAGATTTTATAATGAAGTTATAACTGTAAACATAGCGACTTTAATGTGCTCTATATTCTGATGTCTCCATTAATGACTTTGACTAATAGTTCACCCATCTGGGATGGTTCTGGTCACTTTAATGAAACCTTCTGAAGCTATTCCAAATGGATCAATACTGAACACAATAGAAAACATCAGTGTTCTGGTAAAGTGTAGACATTTCTCCCCATCTGAAACACAACAAAATGTTATCTTATGTTCTTGAATGAAACTAAACAAACACAAGATGGCTTTTAATTGCAGTATAAATTCCTAGGTGTCTATTTTGGAGTCTCTGAATAGAAGTTCAGCAACGAGCATTTCAGACTGCTGGGGAATGAAGAGCAAACTTTTTTTTTTTTTTTTTTTTTTTTTTTTTAAAAGATTTTATTTATTTGACAGAGAGAAACACAGCCAGAGAGGGAACACAAGCAGGGGGAGTGAGAGAGGGAGAAGCAGGCCTCCCGCTGAGCAGGGAGCCCGATGTGGGACCCGATCCCGGGTCTCCAGGATCGTGACCCGAGCCGAAGGCAGTCGCCCAACCAACTGAGCCACCCAGGCGCCCCCAAACTTTTTTTTTTAAAGACTTTATTTATTTGAGAGAAAGAGAGAAAGAATCAGCAGGGGCAGAGGGAGAAGCAGGCTCCCTGCCATTGTGGGGCTCAATGCCAGGACACTGGGATCATGACCTGAGCCAAACGCAGATGCTTAACCCAGGTGCCCCAAGAGTCAATTCTTAAGAGCAACTCCAAAATAACAAATAATGGCTCAGAGTGAATGAAAAAGACAAGAGGATAGTTCTTTTTACTTCAGCATTTATTTCGAATTTTCATTTTTGGATAACCAAGCAGCTCTGTAAGGAGAATGCACAGAAGAGTCATTCCGGCACTTTTGGATAGTACATACGATTTCTGTAATAGTCACATTCTCTTGCTCAGTCCATACTCCATGTCTGGGTGAGCAAGATCAGCTCATAGGATTCCCGAGTTAATACATAACCGTATATACAGACAGCCAATGAAACCATAATGGTGGCTAGTAGCCGAAGATATAGAGGAGGAAAGGGGATCTCTAAAGTGTCCTCTAGTCTACCTTAGCTCAACAGAATCCACGTCACACATGGGAACTAGAGAGAACACTGTTGAAATGAGAACTCGGAGCACAAATGGGCACTGGCAGCATGCAGTTTAAAGAAAAAGGGTATCATTTAGTAACTTTATAAAATCCAGGCAGTTCAATTAAAAGAGTTAAGAAAGAAAAAAAGAGGAAGAAGAAGAAGAAGAAGAAGAAGAAGAAGAAGAAGAAGAAGAAGAAGAAGAAGAAAGGTGAGGGACTGTTGTTGTCACTGTAAAAAAGGCACTTGGAGTTAATGGGACCAGAATTGAAGGGCTCTCAGCTGATAAAAACTTCAGTACGATTTCATTTAAAAGGCTTGGATGTTAAGAGGTGACACTGGGGAGTTCCCCGAAGGAGACACCAAAATAAACCACAGAGAAGCAGAACAGATGAAAACGAATGAAGGATATCTTTACAACCAAATTTTTTTTTTTTAAAGCAAACCCGAAACGAAACCTAACCAACTCAAAAAACCTAAGCAAAGTAAGAGCACAAAGCAGCGATGCATAGCTTTCCTTTGAGATAATGCATACCTCGATACACTAAGTGCTAAGCTAATTTCTCAATAATAACTTCACAGGAGCATTATCGTGATAAAATGGATTCAAGCAATGTGAAAAGAGTTTCATCTGTTCCCAGAATCTGAGGGAGAACTGAGGTTATCAGCAGAACCTTAGCAACATCACTGGCGGTTTCTCAGTGTCCCAGACCCCGGCTGACATCCGGACGCTACGAATGGCCATCTCCCTGGAGGCGAGGCATCCTTTATTCTGAGTCATAACTTTCATTCTTTTCCGACATTGACACAGTGAACCGTGACGCGGTGGAGGTCCACTCCCCTGGATGCCGCTGTTCAACATCTTCCACCGACAGGTAAATGCTTCCCTAAGAAAGAATTTTTGGCAACTGTATTATATTCCACAGTCGGGTGGCTCTGCGATCCCTCATTTAATGTTAAACGCCATCAGGGGTCTTTCCTCCCGTTTCTGCCAGGGGCTCTTCTTGTCTTCTCCTTGGTCCTCCTCATCTTCCTCCTCGTCGTCCTCCTGAGCAGATCTTCTCTGTTCGGGGCTGGCGAGCGGCTCCGGGGGCACGTCCGAAGTTCGTTTTGTCGTCTCCTCCTGCAGGCTGGGCAGCTGGCCGCCGCTCCTCCGGCCGGAGCCCTCCAGCAAGCACCGCAGGGCACTGTCCTCGGGGGTGCAGACGGTGGTGCCGCACTCGCTGCCGCTTTGGTCCATGTCGTCCAGGTACACGAGCTGCGTGTAGGAGGCGCTGTCCGCCGCCCTCGGCTCTTTCTGCGGATGCTCCTGGACAGCCGGGTGGTTCTGCGCGAGAGACAGGGAGTCTCCTCTTCCCTTCCGGGCAGATTTTGGTTCATTCATATCCACGCCAGAATCCAAGCTGGCGTCATTACTTCCGTTCCTTCCAGCTCTTTGGAGATCAATGTAGGAATGTCTAACATGCGCATTGGACCTGCCGTCCAGGGAGACGAACCACGCCCGGGGGTGTGGGAGTGGCTTCCCACCCCCAAGTTCCATCAGCGCCTTTTCAGTCAGGAGCTGGACCTCACTGTTCATCTGAGCCAAGGCCGCATCGTTTAGGGATGCCGGGATGGAGAGCGACTCTGACATGGACGCACCTTGCGGGGTCCACTCCCGGGCGCCTGCGTCCTGCAAGTGCTGCTGGGAGATTGCCTGGCACGACAGGGGCTGCGCTGGGATCTGGGAGGAGGGGTGCGGGAAGATCCCTGCGTGGGGACTGGAGAGCTCAGCCTGCAGTCTTTCGATCTCCAGCTGCTGGTCGGCTGGAACGACCAGGGGCTGGCCCACATAGGAATGGTCCCCAGGGAGTTTCATATAATGAGCGGGGATGACCAGGGCAGGTAAGACCTTTCTGTAAACGCTATCATTGACCTGGTCCACGGAACTGCAGCAGATCAACTGGCCTGGCCGAGGAAAGGATGTGGGTCTCTCCAGGTGGTCTACTGATCGGGACATCATACACTCAGTAGGCCTGCGGTCTAGCAGCTGCTCCTTTTCGGGAGAAGAAGGCCCGGGGTACATGTGTTCCTGAATGGTGAGCTTGCTTCCTGTGGGAATATGGTTACCAGAGGCCTGACTGTCTCTGTCTTGCTTTTCAAACAAAGGCTGGGACAGCATGGCATTGTAGCTCCTCCTATACTCGCTGTTGCCGGGGGACTCACAGCCTTCTCTTTCCAGAGATTTCCTGGACTTTAAGGGGAAGATCTCCACAGACTTGTGGTACTCTTTTCCCAACGTCCCACTTGGTGTCAGGTTATCAAAGGAGATTTGGCTTTTATCCTCTTCCTTGTGAGAAAGAAGCTCTTCCCGAGAGCTGAATTCCTGCGAGGTACTGTAGGAGAGCTTGAGCATGGGGCTGTGCATGTCCGCTTCTCCGCTGGACGACATCATTTCTAAATGGACCCCACCCATCAGCTCCTTGGGCCCTGTGGCGTCCGGGCGGCCGTGGCTGGTGACAGAGAGGGGACCGGGGAATTCTGACTCCCGACGAGAAAAGAGCAAGTTGATGTGAGACATGGAAGTCGACTGATCCCTTTTAGAACTCTCCAGGACGGCCGGAAGTTGCAGTTTTCTATGGTGCTGACGAGGCTTCAAGCATTTCCGTCTGCGATCAAAGATAAAATCCAAACCGAAAGGTTAAACATTCTCGGAGCAGTAAAGTTCCACTCAAAATCCCGATTCTCCATTTCCACAGGAAGAAACAAGACCACTAATCAGCAGCCAGAAGCCTTCTCACCCCAGACCCTCAGCCTGAATTTGATTCAGAACAGCACAATCTGCAGATCTTTCCTACAGGCTTTTATGTGTTCAACCAAGTCACGCATTCAAAAGCGGTCCCCCAAGAGTCGACAACAAACATTCTCCCCAACGGATTAGCCAACACATCAAAACAAGAATTGCTTTGTCCTTGAGAATATTATCTCTTAATCAGTGTTTAGGAATATTCTGAACGAATCATGACAACTCTCAAACTTTAAAAAAAAAACACAACTCCCCTTCTGAGCAAACTTATAAACAGCATGCCCCCCACATCATTTGTTCACAACTTTAAGGACAAACATTCAGTTCTTCGATATTTTTTCATGAGAGAAAAAGGACCTTGATTCAGAAAAACAAACAAAAAAAGACCTCAATATCAATGCTTGCCCAAGAAATTCCAAATTAAAAAAGATATTGCCAAAAAGGTAAAACTTTACCTGCAATAATATAAAAGGAGACACAGCAAAACCAAAAGTATGAAAGCCATTCCTCCTAAAATGGCCAAAAGAAACACCGTGTGATACGTGGTAATGTCCTGTGTGACAACGGGACCTAGAAGGTCAGAAAAGGGCATTTTAGATTGGAGAACGATTGGAAAGGAGAAGAGGGACACACTAAACTGACAGCGTATGTTTTTGTTACTCTTTCTGGCTGGGGAGTGGCGCAGGGGCCAGAACGAAATACCCTTTAGGTGATGTGCTTACAGATCACCACAATTCCACTCAAAGGAAAGGGGTTACCATGACCGTCCCTGGAACAGCTGTGGCCAGGAGCAGCCTGAAAACTCAAATACTAAATGCAGTGTCAAGGGTTCCTCCTTAGCCCAGAAGAGAGCCGCATTCAGTAGCATGCTCAGCATTTTAAAGACATGATCTGTCAATAAAAAAAGGATGCATGATAACATAATGAGTAGGACTCTTAAACTCAGAGATGGCCTGAATATCTGGGGATTTCGTACTGAAGGAGAAAAGAAAAATTACAGGATTTTATTCTCACTTTTCCTGGACAATTACTACTTTGCCTAAAAGAATCAGTTGAAATTCATGAAATATATCGGCTATGAATTTTAAAAAAAATCCACAGCTTATCATGGGTTGTCAAGTGTTTCTAAAATGTCTTCCATTTTAAAAAATAAAGTCTTCCTTTACAGTGCCTTTTCAAAATGGCTAACCTGACACTGGCCACAGAGCTCTTCAGAACTTACAGACAGGGTGGCAGAGATTAAACATATTATCTTCTTAATTTATGTTGTAAAGAATCCCAAGAGGGAGTTTAACTTACTCTTTATGTTCAATAATAGTAAGAGCCCATCTTAATGGCACTGATGACAGAGTGAAAGCAACAATGAAAACCTCCCCAAATTATAATATTGGGGGACACACTGGTGTCCAGGTATCCCGGCAGTGAGCCAATAGATGAGAAGGAAGGAATGCAGTTTTTCTTTTTCTTTTTTTTTTTGGAATGTAGTTTTTCATTATGTCTGACTGGCATGGTTATGATCACTACACACCATAAACACCCATTTACTTACTGATTCTTGATATTTTAAGGGTTAGATTTCTTTAAAAATCTTTGTAAGGAGACCACTTAGGAGCTAGACAAACTCAAGGAGGTGTACTAGTTTTTGAAAAGAGCGACATTACTTAAGTTCAAAAGGTACCACCGTTCTCTCCCAAATATAATTCACTTCAACGGGGTGTGTGGAGTTAATACGTATAAAAGTTGGAAAAATAACTGACAACTATACGCTGCCTTAATCATTCAGAGAAATAATTTTTTACCCAGAGACGACTCCTGGTGGTAATGTCCTGTGTGACAACGGGCAATGCCTTGGCAGGAGCCACCAAGAAATTCAGGGTGGACATAAAAATCATTTCCAAATAACTCAAGCTCAGTCCTCTAAGTACTTAAAATGCTATCTTAACTTCTGCCAATGGAAATCTCTAGAAAATTCACAGCTATACTTTATTTCCTTCTTAAATGGAGAATGAAAGAAAAAAAAACCACCCTAATTATTTTCTTGTTGGTTTTGGGCTCATGAAGGCACAGCATCTCTGTAATTTGTTTTAATAAGAGGGACAGCTGTGAGGTTACTAATATATGTGTTTAGTTTTTCAGTGTTCCAAGATTCATTGTTTATGCCCCACACCCAGTGCTCCATGCAACCCGTGCCCTCAATACCCACCACCAGGCTCTCCCATCTCCCCACCCCCTCTCTTCTAAACCCCTCAGTTTGTTTCTCACAGTCCACACTCTCTTATGCTTCATCTCCCTCTGATACATTCAATGCCACCAGGGGCTATGCTCTGTATGCTTTCACAGAGTTTTCTTCCTTTGCTGCTAGGAAGGGTTGGTGGACCTATGGCAAGTTCTTTCTGCCCTCTTTACAGAATGTCTGTTACTCGGTGACCTGATGGGCAAACATCCACAGCTATCGGAAATCTATCTCAAATGAAAGTTAACTGTAACACATGGGCTTTGTGGCCTTTCCTCGGGTACTTAAGGAATTTCTCTTCTTTCCTTCCTTCCTCTTAGTCATATTCTAGATATTTCAGATTTGGAGGCTGGGGTATTTCTGTACCTGGCTCACACCTCCACTGCTCCAAGAACACGATCACAGATGGAAACACAGACTCTTAAAACAGATGTGAAATGTACAATGTTACGAGAATGGGAACAGAAAGTTCATGGGACTGATGTCTCAACACCTCCATCAAATTAGTTATTAATTTGGAAGTCTGAGTGTTCATTCCAGTGATCATTCCACTGCTAAAATATTTTGGACTCCTTCATGACGAGAGAGAGCTTTTAATCAATTATGGCACATTTTGACTTAGCTAAATTACCTACTTTATTCACCAGACCTGATGGTGCAGCCCTCCTTGATATGTCTAAGAAAAATCAAAGGGACCCTCTGAGCATAAAGATCTGCCACCAATGAAACATTTCACTAAGGAAGGTCAAAAAAATTTTTTTTAGTCACACTTAATATGAATTCATTCACATATGCTAAATGGAGATGAATATTGTTCTAGACACAAAGCAACTGGTTTGTTTGTAAGCCTTCAGGAAATGTCAAATCAAGTTTTTTGCCCCAAAAAGGCTCTGATGGGGACTATTAACAGCTCTGAGGAGTGCCCTTCCCCCACATTTCTCTTCCCACAGGCCACAGCTGTCTCTGGAATTAGGGAGGAGGTCTGAATCGCCTCCTCGGGCTTTAGATTAGGAATTCCCTATGGCAGTTGTCTGAGTCCAACAGAGACAAGAGACAGGAGTATGTTCTGTGATTATTCTTATCCTAGATGGCAAAGTCACAACCAGAACTCCTCCTCCCCCACAAAATACCTTCGTTTCATCAACTGATTTTCAGATTTTTGACCATTTTTAAAAAGTCATCTTTCCACCCAATGTGGGGCTCAAACTTACGATCCTGAGATCAAGAGTCACAGGCTCCACCGACTGAACCAGTCGGGTGCCCTTCTCAGCTGTTTCTGAGTAAGATGCGCTCTCCCTGCTGAAGTAATTGTCAAAAGCATGTTTAGCCTGAACCCTCAAAGAAACCTCTGCCAGCCATCGCGGGTGCTGGCTTTGTGTTACCTGGGTTGGGAGGAGACATGGCCGCCACCCAGTACCCCAGCTGAGGGGCAATGTATGTCCACGTCTGCTGGCTACCTTCCTGGTGCACAAGGCCTAGACCGCTCTTCAGCCACGTTCCTGTGGGAAGCAGAAAAAACTTCAGCTGTATGCACACTGAACACCTGCATCAGGCTTACACAGCACGGTGCAAACGTCATCTAGGGACGGCATTAGCTTTCCGTGGATTCTTTTCAGCTTCTTTCAGGGAAGACGGAAACTTCAGTTTCTCCTTGCCTTTCCGATTAAATATGACTTTCAACCACTTTCTCAAACATCCTTGCTTCCAAACCAAATAATTCTACCAAAATTACATGCCGGTTACATTGGAATTACTTATGGAAGTTTTAAAAAATACAGACAGAATTCTTGGTCTCATTTTTGCAGATTCTAACCCAGTAAACCTGGTTTACAGGTGTGTATTTTATTTTTTTTATTTTTTATTTTTTAAGAGATTTATTTATTTATTTATTTTGAGTGAGTGAGAAAGAGAGTTAGTATGGGTGTGGGGGTGGGGAGGAAGAGGGAGAGAATCCCTAGCAGACTCCCTACCAATTGTGGAGCCCAATGCTGGGCTTGATCTCACCACCCTGAGACTACTGACCTGAGCAAAACCAAAAGACGGACATTCAACCCACTGAGCCACCCAGGCACCTCTTAGGTGAGTATTTTAAAAAGCTTCCAGTTGATTCTGGTGCTGAAGAACACAGGATATGTCCACATCCATGCTTTTAGTTAGTGATTAGTATTCAACATTAATGAGCACCTACTGTGTACAGGCTGGTTAGAGCAGATGCATTTTATATGCATTGTCTATAATCTCACAGCAACACTATAGAATAGGACTTATTTTCTCTTTTTGGATGAGGACACTGGAGATTGGCGAGGCACCCTTCAGGGTACAGAGCGGAGCAGGAGCAGACCCACGCGTCTGTCCCTCTGTCCTCAGAGTCAGTGCTGTTTCTTCTGATCTACCCGGCTGCGTCTCCTAAAAATCTTCCCAACATTTGGTGACTTTTGCACTTTTAACACTGTTGACCCTGCTTCGATAATGTCCCACTACCTGAAATGGCCACGTGCTCAACCATGTCCCTTTGAGCTCTAAACGCCAAGGTACACCAACCATCCTCCTCTTCTGTCTCTAAATCCTTGCCTTTCCTGTGCACACACATCATGGAGATGGCAACAGTGGATTGTTCTCCCGGGAAGAAAGAAACAATACTTGGTACTGCCTCTGGGGCCTGTTAGTTGCCATAGCAACATTCAAATGCAGTGGGTGGAAAGGTGCCCATGGCAAAGCATCCGATCTTGCTTACCTCCTCCTCTGCTCAGATAGCAGTTAAATAAAGGAGGGAGGTGGGAGAGGCTAGGTATTAGCAAGCACCTTGCGTAGGGCCACCTTCCCATGCAACAGGTTGGGTCACCACCAGAGAGGATTTCCATTCACATTAGGCAAGATACAAACTGGCAAGTTTCTCAAATGAATAGGAGAACAAGGATGCCCAAGTCAGATTCATTTGCTGAAGAACACCAACCCAGAGATGACTTAGCTACTCGGACCATCATTTAGTTCTCTGGCGTGGTAAAAAATAAGACTACAGGCCCACAATGGTGTCACTTAGGTTAGGGCCCCCAAGTCCATAGACCAAGACTTAGTTCCTAACCTAACTGCAGTTTCAACCAGTCAACACAGAATTCCCTGGTGAATACTAAGGAATTTCCTGACAGACCCTCTCCTGTTAGGAGGGTAACCTTGCCTCAACAGTGCTTTCCTTGCTAATAAAGTCCTTCTTTTATTTATGCCCTCACTCTGCCTTTAAAAACCTTTCTCTTCTTTAGCTCAGGGGAGCTCCTCCCCTACTTGCTAGATGGGATGCTGCCCAATTCATGAATCATTTAATAAAGCCAATTAGATCCCCAGATTTACTCCACTGAATTTTGTTTTTTAACAAGCACTCCCGAGGAAATGGACACAGGAACTTTGACACCTGAAGCTTAAAGCTTCCAGAATTCTGCTTGGGGATCCCATGCTGTTTGGTGCCAACTTCCAGACCGCACCCACTTCCGCCTGCAGCTCTCCCACAACACAGCCCTGCCAGGATCTCCAGCTCGGCCAGGAAGCAGGATGCACTCTTTGGTTTCCTCAGGCTGGATTCTTGAGCCAGTGCTTTGCGAGTGGAGTGGATATCCGGTGAGGCCAAAGGGACCCAGACAGAAAGACCTGAAGCTCATGGATCCTAACTGCTGCTCATTCAAACCTAACTTGACTGCTAAGTTGCCTCTGCCTTCTACAAAATGAGCACATCAGCTGGAAAAACACTTCTAAAATATCTCCCGGCTGAATTAGGGGCAAGCTTGGTGAATGCACCATCCAACTCCCCAGCTTACAAGTTCCCCAGGCCAGCCTGGAGGGCCCATGCTTGGCAGTGCTGGCGGTGGTGCTGGCAGAAACCAGAAAGGGCAGTGACTGGAGACCACGCCATTGCTCTGCACAACTGCTCTGGGAGCGCAGGGCGGAGAAGGCCTCGGGATGACGTAAATGTCGAAAAATCAGCAGCACTACCAGCTGGGAGGTGGGGTGGGGAGGACACCAAGAGGAAGAAGAGGAGGAAGTAGTGTGCAAGAAGGCATGGAAAGTGTTGCTGGGAAGATGCCTGGGGAAGGGATGCAGGCACAGTGGGTGGGAGGGAAGGGCTGGGAAGGGCTTCCAGTGCCATTAAAAATTATGGCATGGAGGGTCCTCAAAAAGTTGAAAATAGAACTACTCTATGATCCAGTAACTGCACTATTAGGTAATTACCCCCTGAATAGAAAACACTAATTCTAAGGGATACACGCGCCCCTGTTTACTGCAGCATTATTTACAACAGCCAAATCATGGGGACAGCACCTGTGTTCACTGATATGCAAACGGGTAAGGCGGATGTGGTATATATACAATGGACTATTACTCAGCCATAAAAGAAATAAAAATCTTGCCATTTACAACAACATAAACAGAACTAGAGGGTATAATGCTAAGTGGAAGTCAGAGAAAGATAAATGCTATATGATTTCACTCATATGTGGAATTTAAGAAACAAAACAAATGATCAAGGGAGAAAAAGACACACACACACACACAAATAGACCCTTATTTATAGACAGCACACTGCTGGTCACCAGAGGGGAGGTGGGAGGGGGAGGGGAAAGACAGGTGAAGGGGATGAAGGGCAGACTTGTCAAGATGACCACCAAGTTTTGGATGGGAGTGCTGAATCCCTATATGTACACCTGAAACCAAGACAACACTATGTTAACTGAAATTAACATCAAACACTTAATAATAAGAAAAAAAGACAACAAATGGGAGGTCCTGGGCCCTGTAGATGGAGGCCGGGCGAGCTGAGAGCTCCTTTCCGCACCTGCCCTCTCCCCCACCCCCAGCTCACACGGAGCACACCTGACTTGTCGGTGGCTCTGCCAGCCACAGCTGCTCTAATCACCCATGGTTTTTCTCTCTTCCAGAAACTTCCCCATCTTTCAAGACTCAAGCCACGTCATGTGCTTATCTTCAGTGCCCCCAGAACTGAAGGACTGTCCCACGTCTTGGCGCTCCTGTGACCTGTGTCAATGCATCACTTTCCCAAAATATATGTTGCTTCCATTGCCCACCTTTGGCCTCGTCTTGCCTCTTCTCTCCAACCACAGGCTCCATGAGTTGGGGCCCAGGTCCTACATTCCTTTTCTCTTCTTCCCGGCACTAAGAAACACCCTTGGTGTAGGAGCTCAATAGCACCTGCGACCCAAAAACTATCAGACGACCTTCTATGAAAAGCTGGGTGTGGTTGTCAGGAAAGACATCCTTACAGAAGTGTGGTTAAAATTCCGACTGAAGGGAACCAAGTCAGCTGAGAAAGAGGCATTTATTTGGCTTAGGTTTTCTGCAAAGGGCACACGTCTTCAGTGAATCAAGGGGCACGCTAGCTCAGGATTCAGCGGTCATGCTGTTATTGGCAAACGCCATTTCCAAGCTTTCTGTGTTTTGTGGGAGGAAATGAGCCACGGGGAATATGAGAATTAATGAATTGCGTGCTAGAACATATGCTTCTCATTAGTGAGAGCCTGATACCGCAGGATGAGGACGACCTCCCCACCTGCAGAGCCAGGACGCATTAAGAGATTCCTGCACTCCCCGTGAGGGAACGGGGGCCGGGAAGCTTCGATGGTGATCCTGGCCAGCAGAACAAACACAGGTCTGGAAAGTCTCTTCTGCTGAAAAAGGGCTGCGTGAGCACGGCACCTGTGGCGAGGGTGCCAGGGTGGGGGTCCCTCTCACCCAGCGTTCTCCTTCCCCTTGCTCTGAACTCGTCCTTCCAGCCTCTTCCTGTCACTTCCTCTGGAGGGTCTGCTAGACTCTCTCAAGGTCCTCTTCCCAGGTGGGTCGTCCAGGCAGTGGCTGGAACATGCAGAGTGTCAAGGCAGGGGCACTTCAGGAAGGTGTGCAGGCGGGCCCCTGCGCTTCCTCCTGCCCCATCCCACTGGCCGGGCCAGGCATAGTGGGCATAACTGCTACTGCCCCGAGCAGCTGGCCAGATGTTACGGGGGTCTGCTGGGAGTGGGCTGGGGGCTCTGTGTGCCTCTGACCAAGGTCTGTGGAGCGTCTGTTACTAGGGACTGAATGCATGCGCCGGGTATACAGTGACACCGAGGAAAGAAATTCTGCATTACTGTAATGTCTAGATCAGCAGTTTTCAAATAGTCTCCTAAAGCATTTGAACTCTCTCCCTTTAATGAAATCTTTAAAAAAAATATTTTAAAGATTTTAAGATTTATTTATTTATTTGACAAAGAGAGATCACAAGTAGGCAGAGAGGCAGGCAGAGACAGAGGAGGAGCAGGCTCCCTGCCGAGCAGAGAGCCCGATGCAGGCCTTGATGCCAGGACCCTGAGATCATGACCTGAGCTGAAGGCAGAGGCTTAATCCACTGGGCCACCTAGGCGCCCCCCTTTATTGAAATCTTAAACAGAAATTAAAAAGATGTAAGACAAGCTTCTCCACATGAAGGTGAGAACACCCCTCCTCTCCCCAACCTGCCCACCATGGCAACGCCAGGACATCTCCTCAACATGGTCTGGAACCTCTTCTTCTCTACAACTTGGGTTTTATTTGCCAAAATGTGAAATAGAAGTTTTAACAATAATTCTGAAAAGTGTCATTTACCTCTGCCCTAGAACACTGAATACAGTTTTGATTTTTCAGGGCCATCATCATGATCAACTACAATGCTAGGTTCTAAAATGCTGATGCCCTTAGGTCCCTACTGAGGAAGGACATGTTTGCTCTTACATCTGCTATACCTTCCCATACCCTTGCTCCTTCCCTCTCTCCCATTTGCTTCTCCCCTTCCTTCCTTTATGCTGCTACCATATTCCTGTTATCAGCTCTGCTCCCTACCCCCACCCCCAACCCCACTGCAGTCGGCCATCAGGAACTACATGACCCACCTTCTTAAAACTGTGTCTGGGTAATGTCCCCAGGCAGTGTGAGACACTGGACAACAAAACCAGTTACCCAACAGTGGTGTTCTGAGTCTAAGTTTAGTACTTCTTTCCTTCCACACTATACCCTCAGATCATCAGTTTTTGTCTGGATTATAATTTTCTAGAGTTAAACCTTACCCAGTACAAAGACGGAGAGATATTTTCAAGAATACATACTTTGTTCAAAAGTCATCCTAGTCTTTTGAAAATGAATTAGTGATGTATTCAGCTGGCAAGGTTCGTTGTGCATAAAGCATCATGAGTTCTTAATTTGGAAGCTATGCTTAACCACAAAGATTATTACACCCAGTAACTGAGAGGCAGAGAAAGGCAAGACTTCTGCTCGCCTGTAAGATCTGATGGGCTCTCTTAGCAATCATCAGGATTGCTACCTTCTTGCTATGTGACCAGGCAGCCATGAAATCAGTCTTTCTTTGCAAAATATAAAGCGAAGTGAGTTAAAAAAATATAACAAATGGCTATCAAAATTCTAGTATATGTGCTGCCAAAGAGAGCACATGATCAAAATTCTAAAATATGAAAAGGGGCTCAAAACACATGTCTAACTTGAATATGCCCAGTAGGGTTCATTCTTACCTTGCTTTTCTTACCTGCTGTATCCTCTGCCTGGAAGTCCCTTTGGTAGGAGCCACGCTAACTCATCTCAGCATTTGGTAACAGGCAGAGAAGACCCTGATATTAGGAGCACTACTGATTTTGGAAAGGAAACTAAGTGACAACCCATACTTGAACTAATTACAAGCTAAAGCAGACACCTGGAGCATTAGGCAATGCACGGGGACACAAGCCACCGCATTTGCAGTGATACATGTCCCCCATACGGGGTTGACACAAGCCCAGCCATATAAAGGGCCAGATGACTGCATGGACAGCTTCCCCAGTGTAAGATAATCCTGCATGTGAGCTTCCAGCTCTGCTAGCTGTGTGAACTGTGGGCCTGCTGTGGAGGGCACAGGAGAGGACCTGAAGGGCCCGGGGGCAATCCTGGAACTGTTTCACATTGCTCTTGCCAGGTAAACAACACATGCCTCATCAGTTAGGTACTGGTATTTGGGTGTTCTCCTTCCTGCAGCTAAATATTCAAATTGATCTATTTCTCTTGAAAGAAACTGGGGTGAATGCCTTTAGATCTAGGAGCTGGGACTCATGAGGACATTCCACAGCCACTCAGAAAACCCACCTCCAAGAAGTTCTGCCAGTCAAAGGCTGAGGACTGAATAGCCACCCTGTGAAATATAGCTATTTTGACTCCTACACCTACATGTTCACTGCAAGATATTTGGGGACATTTATGGTTAGAGGTGAGACACACATGCATGCGTGAGGCAGGTGTGCACCCACGACGGTCTCGCCTCTCAGCAGCTGGCCATGGCCAGTAACCATCTCCTCTTTGCAGCTCTGGTGACCCTTGCTCATTAACTAGCGTGCCGTGGGCACTGGCTCTTCTGAGAATAATCTTTTTCCTCTTTCTTTCTTTATTTGAGATTAATTTCTTTTTTTTTTAAGGATTTTTATTTATTTTTTTGACAGAAAGACAGCTAAAAAGGGAACACAAGCAGGGGGAGTGAGAGAGGGAGAAGCAGGCTTCCCACCGAGTAGGGAGCCCGATGCGGGGCTCAATCCTAGGACTCTGGGATCATGACCTGAGCCGAAGGCAGTCGCTTAACCAACTGAGCCACCCAGGTGCCCTGAGAACAATTTCTTAAGAAGTAGGCCCTTCTCCGATCCCTAGCATGTGCTGCCACTTCTCATTGCTAGTCTTAATTGCAGAGTCTCTCCCAATCCCCGAATATACTGCATTTCTCTAGAATCCAGAAAGGACTTACTTTTCAGGGCTTTCATTTGCATTCTCGAAGGCTAAAACCCCTTTACTTTTCTACCAGCTGTGCATACAGAAGTATCAAGATCACGGTCTAGTTTACTGCATGCTCTAACAAAACTGTGCCAGGATTCCTCCCTAAAATCAGAGCATACAACTCCATCAGCTGTACGCCACATTTATCAGCACTGGAGAAGTGGTGACAATTTCTACTTTGATGATACTGTGGCATAGCCTTCTTGTTTTCCCCCAAATTCAAGTCCATGCCTTTAAGTAGCTTTGTTTCCTTCTTTGGAATCATTTTTCCATGAGAGCTTTGATGGGGAAGCATTTCTTGTTAATTACATAGCGAAGTATTTACCTCATGTCAACTGTCCAACTATTCTTGTTGAAAGCAAACAAACTGAAGAGTAAAAAGTTTTGTACAGATGGTTGGAGTCTTAGGGCTTCAGGGCTGATTTAAGTAAGAATAAAATTAAGGGCAACTCACTACAACCAATGATCTTCTGTTTGAAGCATAAAATCAGAGATATGCTGAATTATTAGAAATTAAAGCAAGAAATCAACTTGTATTCAGCTATACCATGTTCTCTGGGAATTTTTCAGGTAATTTTTGAGAAGTAGATTCTTAAAAATAACTTTAATCTAAGCAAGTGACTCTTCTTTTTTCCTTGAAGCTTTAGCTGAGCTATTAGAAGTCTTACTGGACCAAGATTTAGAAAAGAGTAATGAGAAACCATAAGGATTCTGGCAAAGTTATAGAAAGTGTATCCCTTAAATAGGCAGCCCAAAGCATTAGGATACATAATAGCATTAATAAAATTTAATGAGAGAAATCTGGATTAATAACAGGTATGTATAAATTTCTGGAAAGTAACTATTTCTAACTATTTCTTTTCTGATATTCTGTATTAGAGTACAGGCTACTTAGGCCAATATGGAGAGAAATTTGTTCATTACCCACTAAATCCAATATCTATTTTGCAATTATATGTCTGAAGAGACTGCGTGGAGGGAGCGGACCAGGGCTGTGGGAGACACCGCCGCTAATCCCCAGTGTTGGAAAACTCACTCTCAAAGAGAGCATAACAAAGACGTTTACAAACATCTGTACAGATGCAGTAAGATGCCCCAAACCAGTGCTTGCTCAAGGCAGCCGGTGCTTGAAGCAACTTCAGAAATATTTCTACTATATTTAAAAAAATAACCGAGTCACTCGTCAGACTACCAGCCAGGAGCTGGCAAATTCAAATGCCAACAGGAGTGGTCATACGCTTGCTGGAAGGGACAGTGACGCCCGCGTTGCTGCCTGCCGCCTCAGGATGAGGCCCCATCGATCCCAACCTTAAGCCCATTGCGTTGACTGTTTTCTGCTCAGAATGTTCTGCCCACAAGGTTTTCCCATTAGGCTCCTAAGCGTCTGCAGGACCTCAGCCCTAATGTCCCTTCTCCAAAGGCTCTGACCCGCCAATCATTCTCCCTGACATCACTCTACTAACAGTATTATGGTACGCAGGTCCTATGAAGCGAGCTGGCTCCCTGTCTCTTTCATTTACAGCAAAAGCTTCATAATCACAGGGACCTGCCTTGCTTTGTTTTCTCATTGCTTTATCCCAAGAACAAGGAGGGTACAAAGAAGCTGTTCAATAAATATTTGTTGAAATGAATGAACGGTTCGATTTTCAGAAAAGAGAAGCCAAGAAAAGAATTCCATGGGCAATCTTTCATTTTTAAATGTTGGCAGGTAGTTAGAACACAGAAAACTAACAACCGCCCCCAACCCTGTACGGGCCGAATCAAACACACCTGGGAAGGGGCTGCTTTCCATTCCCACATTCCGCCCATCGTTCTGTTAAGCCGCATCGAATCTTGGCATAGAAGCAGGAAAGCACAAGAATCCAGTATACCAGGAAAGGAAGGCATCTGGAGTCCGAAGGAAATCATGTTTTGTGTCTCTCCTGCACGCCCTGGGATGCCATGCTTGTGCTAAATTTTGGCTTCTGATTAAGCAAGATGGTAGCTCCCCACCTCCAGGGCTGTTCTGAGAGTAGTGAGGAGAAATGTTTATTAGCAATACTTGCTTTGCTAATGCGATAAACTCAGCAAAGAACAAGTAGGGAAAAAACAAAAAAACCTTTTCCCGAATGATCCTGTTTTTCTTCCCCTTCAAAGTAGGCACATTTCGAACCACCCCTTTGAAATGCCTGGGCAGCTACGTGCAGCTGCGTCTATGAGTCATACTTCGGAGCAAACACGGGTGCCTCTGCAGACCCCTCAGACGGAGTGCATTCTTCGTGTAGGCTCGGTTTCCTCTGCGTGTGTGTTCTGTAACTGCATGCATATGCGTATTAACATACATAATTTAAAAGGAGTGACTCCAGGTAAGGGGCAAAAAGAATCAACACAGAACATCATCTATGCTTGGTTATGTGCTAGGTGCTTCATGGGCCTTGTCTCTTTCCAGTCCTTCTACAACCTTGAAAGGTAGGTATTCTCTCTCATTTTGGAGGCTACCAACATTAGCCTCAGAGAAGGGAGTGATTTGCCCAAGGACAGCCTCACCCCTAACATTTGCAGAACTCAAGACAAGAGTAGAAGTAGAAATGGATGCCCATTACAACATATCTAAGTATTTAAGTTACAAAGCAAGTGATCGCATTGTTAAATAAAAGTGTCCTACCCTTTTGACCATAACTTTATAGAATCTAAAGTCTAGGAATGGATGTAGAATTCTTCAGGGCTTTGGATTACGTGCTGGAACAAACGGCATGAGGAGAGTTGGTCTGAGACCTCTACCCCCCTTCTCAACTCATCCCCTGCCTCATGCACATGGTTGCGGAGCCCTACTCCTATCTCCAAGCTCACGATCCAACCAGCAGCCACTCCCTGTCCATCCCTCTGGCACGTATGCATGTGCATGTGGGTGGAGAGGTCTGCCCTCAGGGAGAAGGACTGGGGGTAGGGCACCTGGAAACCAGCTTAGGACTGTGTGGGCAGGGAATCCTGGAGTCTAGGGTACCAGAAGGGTATTCTAGAAAGGGGTCTCAGATTCTAGGTGACCACATCCCTTTGGGTCAGCGGAGGCCTTATCCCGTGGGGAGAGGGCACGGTTGGATGAGGGTCAGAGTGAGGTCCTCTAAAGTGGAGGGTTAGAGCAGCTGTCCCTCTTGCTCAGTCTACGGTTGGTACTGCCCAAGGGGCAGAGTCACTACGAGGTAGAATTTTATTCCAAAAGACAAAATGGGGGCGCCAGTGTAGCACAGCTGTTTAAGCATCTGACTCTTGGTTTGGGCTCAGGTCATGACCTCAAGGTTGTGGATGGAGCTCCAAGCTGGGCTCCATGCTCAGTGCAGTGTCATTTGGGTTTCTCTCTCTCCCCTACTCTCTTTGCCTTCCGCTTATGCGCTCTCTCTGTCTCTAATAATAAATAAATCTGAAAAAAGTTCAAAAGATAAAATGACCTATCTAAAAGGTTTTCTCAGTAATGCATATATTTCCAAGATTAAATCTGGAGTGTTGATGAAGCTTTGCCTAAAATAGCCATCAGGCCAGGACTATCTTTGCTTCTGATGATTTCCAGATCTGATTAATGTACAAAATTAATTTAGAAGGGACACAAAATTCTTATGCAATGTGTTCAACGGATTTAAAAAGTCATTTTGTATTAAATATATCCTAATATAAAAGAGTGTAGCTCATACAAAAGTCTAAAACCAAAACCAGTTTAAAAAAGAAACAAAAACAGGCTATCAAATTTCAAAATAAAATTAAAATAAAAAACAGCAACATAATGTACCCGATGGTTCTAGGGCACTTGTCAGTTGTATAAACATGACGGAGACGTGGGGTGAAGCTTCTTTGAACTCGGTATGCCTATGACTCGATTCTCCTGCCACCCCTTTCTAGCTGAATTTGCCAAGAAATTCTCCTCTTCCCACAGACTTTGATCTTACATTCCCTTAATATGGTGGGGTCCCTGATGAATGGCAGCTACCCAAGTTCAGTTCTCTCTCTCTGGGGTTCTGTGCTAGCCACTGGTCTGCTCCTAAGTGTCTATCCAGGCAATGACAGTATCCGACAGCTTTAAATTCTGTGTCCAATCCTGATGATGCAGAATGTTCTTCATATTAAGTTTTACAAGATTAATATCAGAACCCAAACTTCAGGTTTTAAAACCCTTGTGGACAGTTGCCATACACCAGAAGAAGTGTATGGGCACAGCAGGTTCTAGTTTGAAACACTTGGAATCTTACTCAGGAAAGCCTAGACCTTGGGATCTTTGTCTATCCCAAGTCCTCCTGCTCAGGGTCCTTACCTGGGAGGTTAGGACAGTAACTTGGGTTGCCATGGAGATCAAGGGTGTGCAGCTGCAAGAAGGAAGAGCCGGGCTGGGCTGAAGCTCAGACACTAGGCAGCCGGCCAGGCTAACGCTTGACCGGCACAGCAGAGGACTTAGGAGCCTGCTTTGCTCAAATCAAAACCTGAACTGTAAGAGCTATTTGGAAATAGGGAACCAGCAATGACATTCAAAACATGGAACAGCTCCTACAAATATGAAACAAGCGTATGCACCAGCCATTCAGATTGGATACCTGGCTGAGAGTGGATATTCAATTTAAGGACGCTAGGACTTCCCTGGACCTATCCTTTTTTCTTCCATCATGCTTCACCCAAACCACAGAAGCTGAATATGCTTCATAACAGCAGTACTGACTGTAAGAATGACGGCTGATGTGCACAGAGCTCTTTATTGAGTGCGAGGTGCTGTTCCCATTTTATGGCCCAGGGAGGTTAAGGGGCTTGCTCAACATCACACACCCAGTAACCTAGTTGGTTACTAGGAGGAGCCAGTGTCCAAGCCCAAGTCACCCCAACTGCTGGGCTTCATGCTGCCCATATTCTATAGACTCCTGCTAAACATGGTGCAAATTCTATCAAAAATACCTTTCCCTGAAATTACCCATTTCAATGGAGAGAACTGGAAATAGAAGACATTTTAAAATTGTTTGGTTTTAAAGCAAATTATGGCAGCTTCAACCTTCCTATTTTTCACCCAGGCTGATGTTAGAACGAGCAATGTCACAGTGCTTAAAAAGCAAGCTGATGGGCAGTGGCAACGCGGCGGGGCGGGGGCTTGCACCGGAAATTCAACTTCCGGGTGACCGGGAAGCTGGCAGGAGGATACGAATTTGCCACAGAAAATCCACAATGTGAATGTTCTGTAAGTGGGGAGGAAGAGTTGACAGTAAGACGCATTTCCTTTCGGTAGGAACACACTGATGTGCACACACGCTACATACTGAGTATGCACTGAGCCATGCACACTCCAAGGTCAGAAGTAGGCAGCAGTCATTCGTAAAGTTTGCCAAAGATGGTTTCAGTTAAATTCAAGCACGGAAGTTCTAGTTCTGTATAAAGTCACAGTTGGGAAGATGAAGTCTGTAAGAATAAGGTTTCAGAACAAAAATGGCCCTGAACCACAACTACAACGTAGCTAATGGGATGGCATTCATTACTTTCTGAAGTCTCATTTCAGGGCTGGGAGGGGGGGGGCGGGTGGCTACAAACACAAAAGGCTTAACGATTCCTAGGAATGGACTGATATCACAAGAATGTTTTTTTTTGTTGTTGCTAGGCAACAATGGAAAAACAAAGGTCCATGTTCTGAGATCACTGCATTGGTTCTCCCCACAGGCAGCACACGTGCTCCTCAGTCTGAGTGCGCTCCCCTCGGACAACAGGGGGTGCGCGTCTGGCGGTGACGCTCATGGTCTATCAGGACAAAAACATGCCAATCTGTGTCTCAAAACCACACCAGTTTGTTGGCCACGTGGCAGCCGAGATTTCTGGTCAGCAAGAGTTCTGCTGAATTACTACCATTTACCCAAATAATGTCCTGTCCCTCCCTCCAGTGTTCCTTTCTGTCCTTTCCATCATTTCAATGTATTTGTATTTGTATTTCTTTGCAGGTAAATTACCTTGGTTTCTCTGACCTATCCAACAGAAGCCCGAATTCACTTTTGTGGGCAATTTTAACATCTGAGGAAGAGGAGACTCCTTTCCTGAGAGTTATTTCTTTGTTTCTAAGAAACAGCCTTCTCTGGGAGAAGACCTACTTCTTATCATCTTTCTTAAGGATCTACTGATATCACACTTCAGATTAGGTAAGTCTGCTTCCTTCTTTGTAGTTCTCTTACCTATGGAGCCTGTTCTTTTTGAAAAAAGTAAACGATGGCCTGTACGATTCTAAAATTAATATCACATGTAAATAGGCACTTAATTGCTAGAAAGATGAACTCCCTTCTTTTGTTTTAACTTTTGCCCAGCCCGTGTAATGTAGTTCATCCTTGTAATTCACTCTCTACAGCTCAATATTCAATATATCACCTTCCCTCTTGATGTGAGGATAGAGAGAGGAAAAGATAAGGCGCTGATATTATTGTTCATTCTTTTCCAGTTCCAAACATAATTTGGTGCTCTAAGAACTCCCATCCCCACCCCCCCCCCCCCCCAAAAAAAACCACAATGAAATGGAAAAAACATCCAGATCCGTATTTTAAATCAAGCCCCACCTTGGAGAACAGGCTGAAACTTACCTGAATGGACTCATTCAGAGAGTCCAGCATCAGCAGTCACGTTCATGGTCTGAAGCGGAGACCCAGGCCCTCCAGGCCAGCAGAGCCTGAGTGCCTGCTGCATACACACCACACATGCATGACAAGAGCTGGTTCCCTAACTGCCATTTCTATAGCAACCCACACACACGCTGCAGGCTGTGTTTTGGGAAGGCAGTTAAAACTGGATTCTACAATGTAGCTCCACTTACAAGATGCTTTTATTTCTGTCATTGCATTAGAATGAGAGTATTCAAATCCAGTAACCCAAGTGTTCATTAAACGGCAGAAACTCATTGCATCCGGAAACTGAAAGGTTGATTTCTTGGCCAATGTCACCCAGTCACTTTCATTCCGAACCACTGACCTGGTTTGCATGTTCAGAAGTGACCCTTCCCCAAGGCAAAAAGTCAGATCACAGTCTGACAACCGGGAACATCGGACAGCCATCTGCTGTCCCAGTTCTAGGCGAGAGAGCAAATGCCTGTAAAAAGCAAGCTAACAGAATGCTCTTGGACTGCCCGGAAAGCCTCAGCTAAGACACACTCACCAGGACCCACGAAACTTTGTGTGCCAGACCCGGGGAGAAAAACTGCTTCCTTCAAAGAACAGAATGCAGCCCCACACGTGACTGATGAGGACGTGTGCATGTCCACGATGACCTCCCCACCCCCATACCCATGTCACAGACTCTGGCGTTGTTCTAGTTTGCAAAAGGGCACATTAGAAGATGGTAAGTTCAAGAAGTCCGCTAATTCCTCAAAAGAAAGACTTGTGCTCGCCACACGGAGTCCCCCCTCGCAGAACCGATCAAGTGTCCTTTGAACACGACAGCTTCAGTGCGGCATATAAATGTAGCAAAGCTCTGAATTCTAGTTATGCAAGCTGCACTTCTCAAAAAAAAAAAAAATCCCCTTTATGGACCATGCACATAACAATAAGCCAAGTCAAACTACTGTACCATACTAAACAAAACCCAGCTGTACTTTTGTTCTCAGAGGGCTGATCTATTAGGTCAACCTCCGATGAACACATGGGCTGAAGGGTGGAGATGTGATCTGTATAATGGAAAATTTCTCGCTTGTTCCAAAAGAAAGAAAGAAAAAAGACAACTGTAGTCATTAAGAAAAAGAAGACAAGAGCGATAAATGGCAGCATCAGATATGGGCTCCACTCTGACGGTGTCTGAAAGAGAGCACCTCTGGGTCCGTCTCCTATGAGTAAACTTTGGTTATCTGGCAGTCATGGACTGCAGCATTCAACTTTGTGTTAAAATATGGACGTATTTTTCAAATAAAAGTCCCATGGGACTAAAAGTGATTTCATCTTTCTTTAGAGAGTTTGAAGTCTTGCCCTAGAACAAAGGTGTTACCACTCTGAGCGTCAGTACTCTCTCCTGGCAAAAGGCTGGAGGGCTACCCCGATGGCAGAAAGTACAGCTGTGTCTGTCCCAGGCACCCCCACTTCGAGCCTGCAGACCAGAAGCGTAGAATCTACACTTTTTTCTTAAAAAGACTTTATTTATTTGTCAGAGAGAGAGTGCATAAGCAGGGGAAAGGGCAGGCCGAGGGAGAGCAAGAAGCAGGCTTCCTGCTGAGCAGGGAGCCCAATGCAGGGCTCATCCCAGCACTCTGGGACCATGATGTGAGCTGAAGGCAGATGCTTAACCAACTGAGCCACCCAGGTGTCCCTAGAATCTACATTCTAATGCTAGAATGGTAAGAGCTTCCCTACTGAAGGGCTTTAAGAAGTCAGGAAGTATTTTCAGTTTGTGGGGACATCTAGTCTCTGTCTTAATCATTCAAGCTCGCGGGCGTAATGAGAGCAGTCATGCAGGCCGTCCACTGATGTACTGTATGGTTGTGTTCCAGCGTCTTAGTTCCTCTAGGTTGCTATAAAAAAAATAGCGTACTCAGTGGCTGATGCATTATAGATCCTCATTGCTCACGGTTCTGAAGGCTGGGAAGTCCAAGATCAAGGTGCTATTAGAATCAGTGTCTCATGAAATCCCACTTCCTAGTTCACAGACAGCATCTCCCTGGGGTCTCTTTTACAAGGGCACTAATCCCATTCCTGAGGGCTCCACCTTCATTACCTCCCAAAGGCCCACCTGCACACACATACAGAAAAATGTGATCCTTGATCTAAAAGGCCTTCAGTAGGATTAGGATTTTAACTGAGGAACTTTGGGGAGGAGGATACAAACATTCAGTCTAAAACATCCAATACAGTTTTACTTCGGGTGCTCACATTTGAATTTCATACAGTTTTCATGTGCCATAAGATACTTCTTCTTCGTTTGATTCTTTCTTTGATCGTTGAAAAACTTAAACACCATCCTAGCTTTGCTGTAGTTTGCTGATCCTGATTTAGGTGAACAATTCTTTTTTTTTTTTTTTAATATTTTATTTATTTGACAGAGAGAAACACAGCCAGAGAGGGAACACAAGCAGGGGGAGTGAGAGAGGGAGAAGCAGGCTTCCTGCCAAGCAGGAAGCCTGATGTGGGACTCGATCCCAGGTCTCTGGGATCATGACCTGAGCCGAAGGCAGTCGCTTAACCAACTGAGCCACCCAGGCGCCCCTAGGTGAACAATTCTTAATGGAGTCACAGATTGTTGTATCTGGCTATTAACCAGTTTGGAACTACAATTCCTTTGATTTACTTTAAAAGCACATAATTTAAAGTATTAAAATAGTTTGAAATGATTATTGTGTATGAAATAATCATAAATAGCTGCTAATTAGTAAGCAGTGTTTTATGCTTAAGATGGGTTCCTGCTTTTTTCATGATCTGATAATACAGTCTTAGAACTTTTTATTTAACCAAGATAACTTAATTTCTACTTAAATAATGATATTATTGATTAAATATAACAAAATAAGAAACTTACTAATGAAGAAATAATAGTAAAAAAAAATCAACCTTATGAAATATGTAGGCTTCTACTAAGTTTAGGAAGTTAAAGATATGGTTTCTTTGAAATGTCTATCATTCTTTAAGTTTTCAGAAAGCATATTTTAATTCATTTGATTATTATTATTATTTTTTTATTTAAAGATTTTATTTATTTGACAGAGAGAAACATAGCCAGAGAGGGAAAACAGGCAGGGGGAGTGAGAGAGGGAGAAGCAGGCTTCCCGCAGAGCAGGGAGCCCGATGTGGGACTCGATCCCGGGTCTCTGGGATCATGGCCTGAGCCGAAGGCAGTCGCTTAACCAACTGAGCCACCCAGACGCCCTTCATCTGAGTATTTTTGAATGACTATGCAAACGTTGGCTTTTCTGGGGACACATACAAGCTGTTATAGCCAGGAGTTGGCGATTACATTTCTCGCCGTACATGCTGGGTTAAAAAGACCATTTAAGTGAAAATAAATCATGTATACAATGACGGTTCCCGACGACAAGAGGCTGGATGCCATGGGATTATTTCCAGAGAAAGATAGAGAATCAGGTAACTTATATTTCAGAGGTTTCCTAACAACGCACATTTCTTTGTTTTCATGGACTTCTGTATTGTATTAATTTCCCACTGCTTCTGTAATAAACGACCACTTAGGACCACTTAGGACTTGGGGGCTTAAAACAACCCAACTGTATTCTCTTACAGTTCTGTAAGTGGGAGGTGTGAAGTTGGTTCTGCTGAGCCAAAGTCCGCAGGCTTGGTTCCTTCTCAAGGCTCCCAGGGGGACATCTGTTGCCTTGTCTTTTTCAGCTTCTTGTTGCTGTCCTTGGCCTGTGGCCCCTTCTTCCATATTCAAAGGACATGGCTCGAGTTTCTGCCTCCAACACCCTGTGGCCATCTCCTCCGGTTCTGACTCCTCCTGTCTCCCTTACAAGGACCGCCATGATCACAGTGCGTGCATCTCTCTCTCTCTGTATGTGTATGATGGTCTTCTGTGTAGACAGTCCTCTTAAGTACAGATGTTATCTCATAATATATTCAACTGCCCTGATAACTAAGAAAATGCAAGGCCCTGCCCGTATGTATTTCTAGTATCAGTGTAATATACTGTAAGTGAGAGGGGCTACATTCCTGCTTAGGGGATGGAGAAAGGGGTTTGAAAAGAGAGATCCTGCTCACATGTGACAAGCTATGGGGACACCTTAGCACAGCCGGGGGAGGGGAAGGGCAAGGGCGCACAGTTTGGTGTGGTAGCAATGGCAGGCATGCAGAAGACACTGGCTTGAAATGAGGCAGAGTGACAGGTAGGAGCCAGCTCTGAAGGCATCTGTGTGCCCGAGAAGCATGGACTGCCCCGCCATGAGTAGCTTGGGGACAATCTTGCATGGGAAAGTGGTGTGTGCTTTGGAAAGATAACATACACAGCGATCCAGAAGACCTTGGGGAGGGAAGGAGAGGTGGAAGGCGCTTCAACAGTTGCTAGAATTGGGCCAGAAAAGGGGGAAGGTCTGAACCGAGGCAGAAGCAACATGGAGAAGATGGTGAGAGGGGAAGCTTGAGAAATGCTCATCTGACAGCAACATGGGACCAGATGTGGCTGCAGGAGTAAAGTGGGGATAACTCTGAGGTTTAGTAGGCAATACCCTTAACCAAGAGAGGGAACATGAAGAGGTTTAGATGCTGGAGTGGGAGGAGCAGATAAGCCTTAATTTTAGGGATCTTGAACTTGACTTTCCTGTGGCAAATCCATAAATGGATGTCTACTGGAAGGTCAGAAACACAGAGCAGAGACCAGGATCTGGGTGCATAGGGAGCTGTGGGAATGAGGGAAATGGTGAGATGACCCAGCAACTGATATAAGGTAAGTTAGCAGCTGGGCAGAGGCCAGCGGCCAGCAGACCAGGAGGATGCGGGGGACACTGAGTCAGAGAACCAACAGAGGAGGGCCCTTCACAAGGAAGGAAGACCTCCAAATGCTGCAGAGACATTAAAGTGGATGAGGAGGTCACCTGCCTTTGGAGTCGTGCAGCCACTGGTGAGCTCTGGGACCCTGTTTCCCAAGAGTTGGTAGCAGGAACAGGATCACAATGGGCTGGGAAATGGAAGCACATGTGGAGAACAAGCCTTCAAGGCATCTGAGCTAAGTGGTTTGGAGGGCACAGTCCATGAGAGCTTTTTATAAGATGGGGAGATTTCTACTTACTTTTTAAACTCTTAGGGTGTCCTTGCTCTGTGCTAGGTGCTCTACTAAGCCTCTTACAACCATTAATTCATTTTCTCCTTGGAGAGGTTAATTTTTTGTGTCAACTTGGCTAGGCCATGGTCCCTACATATTTGGTCAGACACGTATGGATGTTGCTGTGAAGGTATTTTTAAAATGAGATTAACATAGAAATTGGTAGGCTGAGTAAAGTAGATTACTCTTCATAATGTGGGTGGGCCTCATCTAGTCAGCTGAAGGCATTAAGAAAAAGACTGACTTCCTCCAAGGAAGAGGGAATTCTGCCAGCAAATTACCTTTGGGCTCAAACTGCAGCATCGGCTCCTCTCTGGGTCTCTAGTCTGCCGGCTGTCCCTGTGGATTATAGACTTGCCAGCTTCCACAAATGTATAAGCCAATTCCTTAAAATAAATCTGTTTCCTCCTTTACCTACCCACATACCCACGCCCCCACACACCCTATTGGTTATTTCTCTGGAGAATTTTGTCTAGCATACTCTCTGTAACAACATTAGGTATTAATTATTATTATCATTACCATTTCTCAGTTGAGGACACTGGCACAGAGAGGTTAAGTAACTTGCGCAGGGCCACACAGCATGGGTAGTGGAGCTGGAATTCCAATCCAGTGTGCCCCGAGGCCCCTTGCTTTTAAGCACATGCCATGCTTCTGCTCCAGAGCACTGACCTGGGCACGTTTGTGGCCAACTGGGAGGTCGAAGGGAGAGAAGCAGAATATACACGTGAATAAGAGCCGAGACAAATGCATGTCTTACATGAATGAGAAAACAGGCATGGGGATTTGCCCAAGGAGGGACTTACAACTTTACAGGAGAAGACCCAGGCTTTCAGAATACAAAATGTTTCCCTTCTCCCTCCTTCTTTCTCGTGATCTTCTGTGATTCTTCCAGTCATGCCCCTCTAAATCTGTCTCCTTCTGGGAGCTGGGCTCCTTAATGTCCCGACTACGTCGTCCAGAACACACTTCACTGACAGCCCATTTAAAGTACAGGCTATGTTAGTGCAGTGGCACCATCCCTTCATCACTGTCAAGTTGAGTATGTCTTTAGTAAAATCAGTGAATTCTACACAATTATGGCTCCCTGTTAGTAACTAATTGGAAAGCAAAATGAAGCAAAACAAAACAAAACAAAACCCCACCAAAACTCAAGACACCCAACAGGCATTCCTTTTCAAATATAAATTCCCAGAAATATGATTTGACTACTGATGGAATTAGGTATCTTTGAAAATACATGTGACAGGAGACATCTCCCAGTTATCTTTATGCATGGTCTAATGCTTTATAATTCTGGATGAGGGTATCTGAAAACTGGTATTTTCAAGCTTGACTTTCAAGGGGCTGGACACCAAAGGGGTATGAGAATGAAGATGGCATGAAAATCTAAGCGCAAAAGCATGTGAACCCATATTGTCATGATGAGCATCAACTATGAAACTTCCTAGAGAACAATTTGGAAAGATGTATCAAAAGCCTTAGAACTTCATCATTTTTAATCCAGCAGTATCACTTCCTCTAAAGTTTTATCCTAATGAAACAATCATGGCCATGCCTAAAGGTTTAGCTACAAAGATATTCATCCCAGAACTGGTAAGAACACTAACGTTTTCTCTAATTATATGCCCTGTGCTGGGCAATCAAATTATGACGCCCTGACATATGAAATACTATACAATCATTAATTCTGACACTGCGGACTCAAAGCTGATGCTATGTAAAGATGTTTATGATATGCAAGTGATTTTTAAAGGCAAGTTACAGAACTGTCTATAGCATATAATCCCATTCCTGTTAAAAATATATTTTGTGGAAGGCAGCCTTTCTTTCTTTCTTTTTTTTTTTTTTAAGATTTTATTTATTTATTTGACAGAGAGAAACACAGCCAGAGAGGGAACACAAGCAGGGGGAGTGAGAGAGGGAGAAGCAGGCTTCCCGCCGAGCAGGGAGCCCGATGTGGGGCTCGATCCCGGGTTTCCAGGATCATGACCTGAGCCGAAGGCAGTTGCTTAACCAACTGAGCCACCCAGGCGCCCCGGAAGGCAGCCTTTCTAAGAGGGCTCCAGGGCTCCCCACATGCTGATGTTCACACACGTGTACAGTCCACCCCACCTTGTACCTATGTTGGGCCCTTTGACCAACAGCATTTAGAGAGAAGTGACTGCGTGTCACTTTGACAGTAGGCTGTAAAAGACTGTGTGACTTCCATTTTGCCCACTTGCACTTCCGTATCTTATTTTTTCCCCTTGGGTCATTTGCTTCAGTGAACACAAGCTGCCACGGTGTGAGAAGCCCTATGGAGGGACCCCCCAGGGCAAAGAATGGAAGACTCCAACCAACAGACCAATGGCCCATGAGAAGTCAAGGTCTGCGACAGCCCTGCAGGATTGCAAGTGCGGTCACCAGCCCCCAGTGGACCCCGACATGAACATAGCCCTGGCTGGCGGCCCGACGGCAAGCGTGCTAGCAGTCCTGACCCAGAAGGCACCCACCTAGCTAGGTTGTGCCTGGACCCCTGACCCTCCAGAAATGTGAGATGAGAGATGCTCACTATTGTTCGAGGCTGCTGAGTCTTAGGGCAATCTGTCATGCAGCAAGAGAAATCTAACACGTACGTGCATGGCGAAAGGACTGGAAAGTTGTAACGCAAAATAGGATGAGTGGTTTTTCTCTAGGTTGGGGGATTAGGGCTCAGTTTAGTTTCTCCTTTAGGACGTTGTTGGCAACGTTTTTCCTTTTTCATTAATTAAAAAACCACATGACCAAGAGAGATGATAGAACTTCAAGAATAAAAGGCTAAAGTTTAGGGGAGTCGATTTTAGCTCTAATAGTGTTTAAAGACTCAAGGAGGTTAGCTTAAATGTTCAACAAAAACAGAAATAAGAGAACCCTCCAGAGAGTGTGCCTGCACGGTCCAGTGGCATGAGCTTCACCTACCAGAAACCGCACGATGCGTTCAGTACCTGCAAGGAAAGGAGACTTGCACAAGCTTCTTAAAAGGGAAATCCAACAGTCAAGAAGGCGCCTGCTAGCCAATCACAGGAGTCTCGCTTACCCAGCTTCGGGTCAAACCGCCACGCCGCCACGTAGGCATTGTGCCTCAGACTGCTCTGTGTGGCCAGGGGCACGGTGACATAAATGGGACCATCCACCAGCACTGGTGTTCCGTCGCCGCTGAGCAAGTGGACACTGACGGCCGTGACTGGGGTCAGGTCATACCTGGTGCCGTTTCCTGCAAGCAAGAGGGATTCTCCATCACACGTGCAGAAGGGACCTACGCGGGGCTCAGGCCACTGTGTGCAGCCACCATTCACTGGTACGGTGCCTCCTACAAGCCCGGGACTGGAGTAAACACTTTACATTTTAAAATCCTCACTGCACCTTTGTAAGGTAGGCAAAATCCATATTTTACCCGTAAAAGCAACAGGCTCACGGAGGGGGTCATGGGAGCTGGTCCCAGGGCCATGGTGGTCTGCCTGGGATCTAAGCTCAGGTTTGCCGAATCCAACTACACAATGGTGTGGTGCTTTGCTTTCAAAAAGGAGCCTCAAAAGGAAAAGACTCATCTATAACCTGAGAGGAGGGGATGTGCAGAAATCCCTGAAATCAACTCCTAGACAAAGTCAGCTCAAGCACATGTTAATTACTTGGCAGAGCCCCATTGTGAAACCAAATTGTTTTACATTAGAGACTGCTTAAAAAAAAAAAAAAAAAACCTTTTTTTTTTCAAGGAGTGCTTCTACTAAAAGTACACTACTGAAAACTTGGACTTGAAATATTTATGAGTTATTTTAGTTGCCATTGTTATTTTGATCTGTTTAAAAGGAATTTAATATCCCAATTATTCTACATTAGAGACCTTTTCCCAGAGCCAATGCTTTAATGACCGCCTACTTTAGAGATAAATCAGAGAATGCTTATGACAGCGATATTATATTCATATACTTAAGTAATCCATTTTTGGACAATTTTTCTCCAGTGAAATATAATATCACACAAAATTTTTCTGTTATAATTTTAAATCTTGAGCACAATGATAGCACGGTGATTAAAAAAAAATGTAAGCTCCATTAGAACATAATCTATAGGATTTCTTGTTAAGCTGCTTAGATACTTACCTACCCATCAGTATACCTGAGCTAATGTGAACCTCCGCTTAGGACTAGATATAAACATTTAAGGCAAATCTAAGTGAATTTTAGAGTTCAACACAAGTTATAGCTAAACCCTTCACAGGGCAATTTATATGTGGGTCATGACAGCACTACCTTTTACAATTTATACCCATCTCTGTCATTGAAGGAAAAGGCATGATAATGGGAATTTCACCAAAAGGTGCACGCTGGAGTCACGGGTTCAAATTCTGAAATCCTTCAGGCTGGCCATTTCACTTTAGGGTAAAGAAAACCCAAACCCAGGATTTACCAGATTTTTGGTCAAAATAACTTCTGGATTGAGACCTAAATGTGCCAACCGCCCCAAGAGGACATAGAAGTAAAGAGCCAGATCTACAATATACCTCTCTAGGTTCCGTTAGACTCTCTGGATGAGACAGAACTGAAAACCAAGGGAAAATCAGGAACTCACTAGACTTTGTATAAACAACTCGGATGTAAGGTTCTCAACTGGGGAGTGCTGCTGCTTCAGTAAACCCGAGGCAGGAGGTCTGCAGAGGGAAGCACCAGGTAGACTAGGAAAGTTTTCCAGACTCATCATCCATCCTTGCCTCCCACTTTGCTCTGCCTCCTCACCCCACTCAGCAATTCTCCCTCCCTACACACTCCTGGTTCAGGAACCTGGGGTTCCAGTACCACACGCACCCACTAGCTGCATACGTGGCCTCAGGAAAGTTACTTTACTCTGTAGGGATTTGTTTTTCTTATCTGCATTTTTCTTATCTGCATTATCTGGATTAGATGCTTTCCTATGAGCCTACGGAAAGAAAACAGACTCAGCTATAAACATTCGGAAATACAGCACTGCAAAAAAGGGCATCTTAATTAAAGCAATATACATTAGGGTCATGTGATTTAAGGTTCTTTCAAAAAAGCTCTCCGTTAGAAGACACAATGGGCAGTTATACCTGTTTTCTTGTGGCTTCTTTTCTCTTTCTCAGTGCCCTGCTAAATGTCCAGTCCCACTCTCTGCATTCCCCAACACTCTCCCTTTACCCTCCCACTCTCTTTATTCTGGAACGGGTCATACTTTGAAGGGCTCCATTGTTTCCCTTCCAGTGCTTGTTCTAAGACTTCGACTCTGCACAAAGCACTGAGGTTTGCATATAATGAGGTCTTTCCTTCTTGTTCCCTCCTGACTTTACCAGGCTCTCATCACGTCCAAATAAAGACAGGAGTCAGGCAAAGGCAGCAGGGTGAGGGGCAGCACCACTGGATCAAGCTTAGGAGGCCTTCGACCTGTCCCTGGTAATATGAGGGGTTTTGCTCAGAGAGCATCTAGGGTTCCAGATGCTTTGCCTTCTGTTACCAGCTTTGCAGGATGTTAGTCATTTTATGGACTCCTCTCTGTCTTCTTGGAGTTACTAGCAGGAGTCATTTCTTGAAAACCTCCTGGGAATGTCAGAGGATGGTGGTGTGCTTTCTTTGCAATCAGAGTGGGGAGTGTGAGGCTGCGAAGATGTAGCCTCTCCAGCCTGTGTCGGGGAGGAGGTGGCCCGGTGTGACACTCCGTTCCACTCCCCAGGAAACTGTGGAGCAGGTGGACGCAGGGGAGCAAATGAGAGAGTGGGCCAAATCTCCATCTGGCTCAGTTGTTCTATTTACAACTCTAGAAACTACCTCTGAATTGGACACAACCAAGAACACTCAGAGGAAACCAGCCTTCAGAGCCCTTTCCAGTTCTATCTGCAGCGTCGATTCACCTTGGCTGGACTCTAGTAATGACCTGTGGTCTCAATGACCTGGGTATGTGTGGGCGGAGCCAGCTTGTGGCCAGGCCACAGGCACGTGGTGGGGGCATAGGGAAGAGAGGCTCTGCACCATGTGGAACAGGCACATAGCTGATGAGATGGCGGGGTGCTAAATGAAGCCCACACTCTGAATGCCCTCACAGATGGGAGCCAACATGCCCAGGGGTGGCCACTTTCCCTGGCAGCGCTCCAGGAAGGTCTGATTCCTCTCCCCAAATCAGCTGTCAGTTATGTCAATGGAAAAGAAGTTGCACGTAACCTTCTGAAGACCTTCTTTCTTCCCTCTGAAGTAACAGACTGATTTTAAAATAAAACAAACCCCTTTAAAATCAATAGTTCTATGTCTTTGTGTTCTTCTCCCTTCCTCATCATCTCAGATTTCATAATTTATTCAAGAACTCTTGGAAGTGGGACACAGAAAAATTAATGAGCTCTGAGGAATGAGCTTGTCCCTCCAAGTTAGGGTTTTATGATTGTGCACCATTTGTTGGGGAGAGTGGGTGGAGGTTACAGGATGGTTTCAAATTATACTTTTTTGTGTTCCCTGAAATGCGGCTTTTCTCCTCGGCCCATATACTTAAAGTAAAAGCCAACATTCCCCCCCAATGATGTTTTACTTAAAGTGACTGGCATGCGGTTTTATCTGATGGCCAATTACTGACGTCTTAATTGCATCTTCATCGTGCGTAAAACTGAAGTAAGAAGAACCGTTTCTGAAAGCAGGTGCCACAGAGAGACAGAAAGGGAGTCACCAATCACCAAGTCGCTTTGATTAGTCACCAGAAATTCTCCGACATTCTACAAAACGGACCAGATGCTGCAGAAGGACCCAAGATCCATTTATGGAAAGCACTGGACAAGTCAGGGTAATTCAATAAAAGTGTTTCTGAGAACATGCAATCACCTCCTCATCTAGCGGGATTTAGCCCAGAACAGCCTCTAGTTTTCACGTTTATGTTGTGACTAGTCCAAAGTGTCAAAAAAAGAAGAGAGGAGACAAGAAATGACTCAGGACCTCAGCATCTGCCACTTTCCAGTCCTGAGGAGCAGGGACTGGGTGAGTGCTGAGGGCACTGCTGGCTGTGGACCAGTCTTTTTACTGATAAGGAATTATTCTGCATTTTCTGGCTGCTGGTTTTTAGTTTCTCTGAGTTTTTTTTACCTCTATGTGTCAGGCCAGTCTAGGGTGACACAGAGATGACTTAGGGGCCTGGATTCAAATCAACATCAAAGCCTGACCACTGTTTGCCAAGTCAAGGCGGAGAGAACAGTGCAGAGGATGGGAAGATGTGGGAAAATGCTGGGTAGGCACAGACTGCAGAGAGCAGGGGCTCCTGCTCCTTAAAGCTGCTGCTGCTGATTCCTAGACATGACATGGCCGGTGGTCTCCGCCCTCTGCATCAGAGCCACTGCCCCCCTTCCCCTCCCCACTGTGACTTGTGGGTGGGAGGGGTTGTGCACCCCTGTGGGGAGGGGGCAGCTACTCTAGGGGCAAGTGGGACAAGGGGCAGAGAGCCTTATACTTGGGGGGGGGACCCCCACTTCAATTAAAAGCACTTCTCTGAATTAAACATATTTAGTCTACCAAAGGGGAGCTCCGAAGGGACATGAGGCAGGACGGCTGAAGGAGACACTCAAATGTACTTCCACCGTGGTGTAGACGGGAACGCCTAGCACTGTTACCAACGCGCTAGAACTTCACAACTCCGGTCCTTCCGGTTAATCCTAACGCTCCGAGCCACTCGAAAAATTCAAACACAGAAACCCCAGCTAAGAGCAGAGCCTCCAATTACCTGTTCCATTTCCATCCAGTCCTCGCAAATATGGAAAACTGTCCACCTCGGACGGGGAGCTGGCGGCCGTGAGGAAGGCCGTCAGGTCGCTGTAGCTGGTGTTCTCAGGCAGCCGCAGAGCTCTCCTCTGGAAGTGAACGCGAGGCTGTGGCCGGGCACCTGCAGAAATGAACTTCGAAGTTACCTCCCCGAGGAGCCGTAAATCTCCGGCAACCAGGAAGCGCTTCTCCGGCGCCGCAGCAGCGCGCCTCCCCCGCCCGCCTCGTCCCGCATCTCCGCCCCTCCCCCCGCGCGCAGGGCACAAAGATGTGACAACATGCTATTATGGGGCTAGAAATAATAGCCCATTGTCACATTTGTTTTGACACAGGATGTTATTTAGGTTTTTAACAAAAAAGCTTTCCAAGTCCTATTTGTGAGCAAGCTTTTCACTGCCCAGCATTCTCCCATGGAGGGGGGCAACATTTTAGGAAACAAAGTCCACATCAGTGAAAGGAGTAGATGATGGCTCATCTCTTTACGTAAACAAAGCAAGCAGTGCCCTTTGAGACTGTTACAAACACCTCCTTAATCTTCTGTTCACCTCCACAGTCCAAACTGAAGCTGAGCAAGGGAATCCCAAGTGCAGACCGGACAAGAATTCCAAACAGGAGCCTTACGGTAACCAACACTTTTACTTGGGTAGAAGCTGCCAAGTGGTATCCGGTCTGGGAGGGGAAGGGGGTGTACCCTATTCGTCACCAATTATGTTGCACATTTGAGAATGAGGCTCCTGAAAGGACGTGGAACTGCTCCTTTTCGTGGCAGGCAGCTCCTGTGTGCAAAAGGAAGGGTTGGGCCGTTCAGTTCCCGGGGGATATGGCCGACAGCCTGTGCTCCAGATGTTGTTCTGGCTGCGGAACCGGAACCTGCTTTTCCCTAATGCTACCGCGACAGTCACAAGATGTCAAGGTGATAAGTCATTTCGTGCAAACCCAGCAAAAACATCCCGAAGACACAAATTAATAGAAGTGGAAGTTGTGGTGGCACTTACACACTTCTATGGTTTAAAAGAGCCGGTCTTCAAAAGCAGTGATCTGCCTGGTGTTCTGGTCACTGCACATCCTGCTGCCCCTCCCCCCTTTCAGTTTCCCCTGCCATCAGCTGGGGGCTCCCTGGCCCGGGTCTGGGGCTGTCTGAGCCCATGATCGTTAGGCCTACCCCAGGGTTCCTTTTAACCTGGGATCAGAAACGTTCAAGCGGGGAATAAGCTTATCCAAAAGGGTTCTAGCAGAAGGGAGTTTTAGAGATCAAAGATATCAAAGAGTACAATTTTTTTTTTAAGATTTTATTTATTTACTTGACACAGAGAGAGACAGTGAGAGAGGGAATACAAGTAGGGGCAGAGAAAGAAGGAGAAGCAGGCTTCTCGTTGAGCGGAGGGTCTGATGCGGGGCTCAATCCTAGGACCCTGGGATCATGACCTGAGCCAGAGGCAGACGCTTAACAACTAAGCCACCCAGGTTCCCTGAAGAGGCCACATTTCTCATCCTACAAGTGAGGCTGCAGAAGCCCCACAGACATGAAGTCTGGGGTAGGCTGGCTGGAGTGTGTACTACCAAGGTGGCAGAGGGCCAGATGCCCCCCATACCACCTAAAAATCATCAGAGTTCTCAGATGACTGGTTCTCTACTCTGTGAAACACAAGTCCTGCTTTTGGGCCCGTGGGAGCCAGATGCCCAAGGTCATGACTCCTATCTGCCTTCCGTCACCTCCACTGAAACTGACTGGACAGATACATGACCCTGTCTCAAACCACCATGGCCTCTCTACCCACAAAACAACCCACGGTGAGGCACCAGCAGCCAAGGGTCTGTCTGTTCACTCCCAGCTCTGCTCAGTCTGTCTTTTCCTTTGATGTCACAGAAGACTGATGTCTTCCTCCTGTCCTCTCCTTGGTCTGCACAGAGTCTGGACGCCTCATGTGCTCCCAGGAGTGCTCCACGCCCGACCAGGAGTAGTCTGCTTCTCTGTTCTTCTCCCTGCTGCACTCGGAGATGGAAAGTCAAAGCCGACCTTTTCTTTTTCACCCTCTCATCCCCAACGACATAACATTATTCCCTTTTCCTATTATGGTTGTCCGTGATAGTTTCCGAGAACTTATTTCCCTTATACTGTTCTTCAACCTAAACAATGCTGCTGGTGCCTGCCTGGGGTTACACACAGTGGGGGAACAAAGAACTTGTTAAATAAGAGGAAAAGAGGGTCTACAGTGTGACGGGGCAAAGAGGGTCTTGTTCCCATGAAGGTTGAGGCAGAACAGGGAGGGATACAGGCTGCCTTCTAGGTCTCATGAAAAGGGTGGCTGCTGACAGGTAAAGGGGGAATCACACCGACCCCCTTGTGGGGACTGGCCTGGAACATAACGACACCAGGCCCAGCTGCTTCTTGGCTCTCAGGGGCCACCTACTGTCCCTCCTTCCCTCTCTCCTTCACCTCTCTCTCTAATAGGCATGCAGCCTTCTCTTGTTCTCTGGTATATCCTGCATTTCAGTGGGAGATGCACCTCTCTCCCCTCCCCACCCCTGCTCTTCCCTCCCTCTGTTGCCTCCCCTTCCTTTTTTGTGCTGGAGAACTTGGTCACAAGCCAGACATCTGGGGTCTCTCTCCTGTGGCTGGTCGGTGGGGGCACAGAGGGGCGATGCCTGGGGCAGGTTAACTAGCAGGGGACGTGGCCTGTCCAGCCGCCTGCACACACTCTGTGACCAGCATGACACGGATCCCTGTCTGCTGAGGGGCCAAACACACGCCCAGACACAGAGGAAAGGCAACACCTCTGTCTGCTGAAATGACCAAAGAAACATCTGAGGAGCTACAGAAGAGCTGAAGCTACTCTAGGCCTCAGTGCAAATGGAATCCAAAGTGTCTGTGTGGAGCTGGGGGAGCAGTTCAGTCCTCACGCCTATCTTCCTCTATTCAGCACTACTGACAGGTGTGATTGGCTGGGGATGGGAGGACCGAGGGGACAGGCCTGGCTGGGTCTTTTTTGGATGCCTCTCCCACATTCCCTGCAGCAGCAGGTTCTCAAATCTTCTCTGTTCTTCTTAGCCTCGGGGTTCCATCCCCAACCCCAGACGCTTAGGCCCTCTGTTACTGAAACCACCTGGGCCACCACCTCCTCTCTCTGTACTTCAAAATCTCTTTCTATCCTCTGCTCTTGGGCCTTCTGTCCCTGTTCTCCTCCAGGGTCAGCCCAAGCCCCCACCCCAACTTCTGCTTGTGATGCTATAAGACTGGACCCAACCAGCGCTTCTTGCCTTTGTCAATCATCTTTCTCCACAGGCTTTTCCTCCACAACCAACAAACATATCCATTCCTTCCTCATCTAGAAAAATAACACCAGAACAGGACTTTAATGCTCTTATACCCGAAAGGGAATGCCTCCTCTCCTTCCACTCAACCCCCAACAATCTGGCTTTTACCCACAACACACATCGCCCTCGGAAATGTCAACGGATGACTGTATAATCTGCAAACCCCTGACTATTTCTTGGCCTTCCTCCTCACTGACCTCTTCACAATGGCCTGCACTGTTCACCGCCCCCGCCCAGGAACCCCCCTGCTTGGCATTCATAGTCCCGCACGCTTGTCTCTCCAGTCAGCCCGCTTTTTCCTCTGCAAGTATGTTTTTTCTCCTCCTACCTCCAGATGAAATAGTTCTTACCAGGCTGCTTCAGCTGCCTCCACTGTTTCTGGGTTCTTACCTCATTGACTGCCCCCCAAGGTGGCCTCCCAGTCTGCCCTGATGTTCTTCCTAGCCCTGTGTCTGCATTTCCTTTGTCTTCGGGACACCTCCACCTGGATGCCCTGTATGCACTCCAACACCATCCCCTACTTTCTCTCCTTCTTCACCACACCCCCGTATTGTGCAACACCCAGCGTCGCTTCCAGGCCACCATCATTTTCCCTTTCAGTTTTCCTGCGCATCCACTCACTGCCAGGACTGGCCGATCTTCTCTCAACATTTCCAGCATGATCTTTTCCTTTTCTGCCTCCCCCTACATTCCCCCTTGCTTTAACTGAGCTCCTTCCTTTCCCCTTTGCCTCTCCATCTATGGACACGCTGACTTTCCTAAAGTCACTTGGTCACATTCCTTCTCTGCTCAGAGACCTTCAATGGACCGCCACCACTTACAGACAATGATGGTGGTGACAATTATTGACCAGCATAGACCCAAACTACTATAATTCCCATCCTGTGGGAGGTGTCATTCAGTGCTTAAGAATTTACAGGTTTTTTTGTTTTGTTTTGTTTTTAAGATTTTATTTATTAGGGAGGGAGAGCAGGGAAAGGAGCTGAGGGAGAGGGATAAGCAGACTCTGTGCTCAGTGGGGCTCAATCCCATGATCCTGAGATCAAGACCAGAGCTGAAACCAAGAGTTGGGTACTTAACCAACTGAGCCCCCCAAGTGCCCCCACAAAGTTGTTTTTTTTTTTTTTTAAGGATTTTATTTATTTATTTGACAGAGAGAAACACAGTGAGAGAGGGAACACAAGCAGGGGGAGTAAGAAAGGGAGAAGCAGGCTTCCCGCGGAGCAGAGAGCCCGATGTGGGACTCGATCCCAGGTCTCCAGGATCATGACCTGAGCCGAAGGCGTCGCTTAACCAACTGAGCCACCCAGGCGCCCCCCCCCAAAGTTTTTATATACATCTTATTTCACTTGATATTTACAACAATCCTGTGAAAAAAGGAACCCTCTTCTTTATGAGTGCAGAAGCAGAAGCCCAGAAAAATTAAATGACTTGTCTATAATCATTCTCTTAGTAAGAGGCAGAAAGGAATTCTTTCAGTCCTAACTTGTGGTGCCCCTCCTAGCATGCCTACCTCTCACCCTCTGGCTAAGCACAGCTCTGTGCTTCCACACACATTTCGTTCCTTTCCCCCATAGTCTCTATCAGCACGTCCTACACATCCTCCAAGATGGGTCTTAAATGTCACCTCTTCAATGGAGACGTCCTTGATCCCACCCCCACTCTGTTATTTGTATCTTTCTCCAGCATTAATTTTTTAAAAAGATTTTATTTGAGAGGGAGAGAAAGAGAGAGCAGCAGGAATGGGGAGGGGCAGAGGGAGAGGAAGAAGCAGATTCCCCACTGAGTGAGGGGCTGGACTTGAGGGGCTTGATCCCAGGACCCTGGGATCAGGACCTGAGCAGAAGGCAGATGCTTAATTGACTGAGACCTCCAGGTGCCCCTCCAGTATGGATTTTACTGTGCCCTGTATTGTTTATTTGGAAATGTATACATCTCCCTAATCAGAGGCACCATGAGAGGAGAATATGGGTCAGTGGAATCACTCAGCTCTATATTCAAATCTTTCTTCTACCATCTTCTGTTTGAGTGACTCTGGGCTTCAGGTTATTTACTTTTAACACAGGTATGAATCATGCCTGTCTTGTAACATGGGTACTGTGATCAGAGCGCACACGTACGATGCCTAGCAGTGCCTCCGGGCACAGAATAAGTACAGGATAAACATGAATTTCCCATCTCTTCTCCCCTTTTAGATGGAAGCTTCTTGAAAGCAGGTGTGCTGTAAAACACATGGCACCGTGTTCTAGGCATCGTTGGGGCTCAATAAGATTTACAGAATTACACGTAAAGACGAACTATATTGGGCAGCTCACTAAGTTCAAACAGCGACCTGTCTTAATTCTGAGTAGGTCAGGAGTCCTCAACCTTAGCCATCTTGACACTTCAGGCCAGGCAGCTGTTGGGAGAGTGGGCTGGGGTGCCTTCACGCTGCAGCATGTCTGACAGCACCCTTGGCTTGAGCCGCCAGATGCCAGTAGCAGGTGCCAAGCTGTGACAACCAAAAAAGTCACCAGACACTGCCCAATGCCCCTAGGGGACAGAACTGCCCCCAATTGGGAATGATTGCACCGGATACTCTGAGCATGCTCACGATGACACAGACATGCACCGAAAGTCTCCTCTGCAAGGGGCATTGGATATGTGAAGGCAAAAAGGACAAAGGCTTGGCTGTGGGGGCTCAGGAGTACAGAAGTCTTTATGGGAATGCCTTAATTACCACAGTGTTTTAAGGGGCAAAATAAGGGCTCTACGGGAAAAAGTACACACGAAACCTCAAGAGCTCTGTGGGTGGCATCCGTGACTGAGTCTGGAGGCGGTGTGGGGGCGAGTGGAAGGGAGCGCACACCTGGAAGCAGGGCCAGCGTGTTGAGCTGGGGTGGGCTGTGTGGGCCCTGCGGGGGAGGTGGCCTGCGGGGCATCTGCAGGGTTCCTGGGATGGGAGGGAGAAGATTCCATTTGCAATCTCACATGGTTCTGAGGGCAGGTGGAGGGGTGGAAAGGTAGAGGGGTGGAGGGATGGAGGGGTGGAGGGGTGGAGGGGCGGAGGGGCTAGAAGTCCGCCAGGAGGCTGTCGTGAAGGAGTTCACGAGAGAAACGAGAGAATGCCGAACAAAGGCAGCGGCCTTGGGATGGAAAGTGAAGAGATAGCTGGAGGCGGACAGGAGAGCAGGGAAGAAAGTGGGAAGAGGCCAGAGGGGCAAGGAGCTGATGAGTGAGAAGCGATCCTGTAGGAGGACGCCTGGGTCTGTGCATCCCAGGCCCAGTCCCAAGGAGCGACCGGGACCGGGAAGCAGGCCCCCTAGTGGCCACTCGAGCTCCGCAAAACTTTGTGAGGGAGATTTCCAGAACTGCACGAGGCCGAGGAAAACCAACACATGCAACCTGCCGGGGCAGCCTTCCTCGGTTTGGGAGAGGATGGAAATGTGACGAACCTGAAGGAGAAAGGGGCTTGTGAAGGACTTTTCTTGGAATGACAGGCTGCCATTTAGGGAGCTGAGGGAGAGCCGGGAGGAAAACCATGGAGAGTGGTCTGAGGAGGAGATAAGGGGCAGGATTACCTTCAATAGAGGGGGCTGGTGGTGGAGGAGGGACCACAGCAGGCACGCCGCAAGGCCAGGGAAAAGCCACCAAGCCACCCTCCCCTGCTGGCCTCTCCTCTCCGTGAAACGTGGTGAGGTCATTGCTAAGAGGAGGTGCACGGAGGTCCCCACACACTGGGGGTGTGTGTGGTGTGGACGAGGTGGGCGTGGTCAGGTGGGCGGGGCTTATACAGCAGCGCCCCAGGGACGAGAAGTCAGTGGGTGCTAAGAGTGCATGCCTGAGCAGTCAGGCATCTTTATGGTATCTTATTATTTTTTATCTAAATCCCATTAGTCAATATATAGTGTATTACTAGTTTCAGGGGTAGAATTCAGTGATTCATCAGTTGTGTATAACACCCAGTGCTCATCACATCACCTGCCCTAATATATAGTGTATTACTAGTTTCAGGGGTAGAATTCAGTGATTCATCAGTTGTGTATAACACCCAGTGATCATCATATCACCTGCCCTCCTTAACGCCCATCACCCAGTGACCCCATCCCCCACCCACCTCTCCTCCAGCAACCCTCAGTTTGTTTCCTATAGTTAAGGGTCTCTTATGGTTTGCCTCCCTCTCTGCTTTTATCTTTTTTTTTTTTTTAAGAGATTTTATTTATTTATTTGACAGAGAGAAATACAGAGAGGGAACACAAGCAGAGGGAGTGAGAGAGGGAGAAGCAGGCTTCCCGCCGAGCAGGGAGCCGGATGTGGGGCTCGATCCCAGGTCTCTGGGATCATGACCTGAGCCGAAGGCAGTCGTTTAACCAACTGAGCCACCCAGGTGCCCCTGTTTTTATCTTATTTTATTTTTCCTTCCCGTCCCTTATGTTCATCTGTTTTGTTTCTTAATTCCACATATGGGTGCGATCATATGGTATTTGTCTTTCTTTGATTGGCTTATTTTGCTTACACAATACCCTTTAGTTCCATCCACATCATTGCAAATGGCAGGATTTCATTCTCTTTGATGGATGAGTACTATTCCATGGTGTGTGTGTATGTGTGTGTGTGTGTGTGTGTGTGTGTGTGTGTGTACGTGTACCACGTGGTACCCTATTTATGCCCTCACATTTGGAGTCAACAAGATGCTCTACTTCTGAGACCCATGAAAGTCTGCTAGATGCTCTGGGAGGCAGAGCTGTAGGCCAACTGCTCACAATTTACACAAATAGCATACCTACAGAGAAGAAAACAAGTGGGCAGTCTTTTTCTTTTTCTGGAAAAACTCTCATTTTCTATGAGTTTATTCTATTTTACTTGGGTGTAAACATTTCAGAACAAAAACAAGAACAAGCATGAAGCATCTAACTAATGAGAGCAATGGGCTCCTTCCCCTCTTCTGTTTTCATCTCCACCCAATGGCCTTCCTTCTTTGAAAGCTTCTTTAGTGTCACACAAAACTGAGCAATGGGGTGTCATCACCTAAGGCTATGCGTGCAACGTGTGAAGCTTCATCACTGGCCTGTCATCTACCTTTTCTCAGGAACATCTGACACATTATAACATCTGAGCAACACGCTAAAATTCAAAAACTTACACTACTTACATTTCTGATCAAGTAAGAATAATTTTTCTCCTCTGAATCCACCAAAAAAATAAAATAAATTCACCTACACTTGACCAATCTGAGAACAAAAATTTAACATAGCTTTCATAAATTCAGTTTTATATTAATTTTATAGACCAGAACTGCAAAGACCAAAAATTATCTACATATGCTTTGCTCTCAACTGGTGAAAAGAAAGGATATTTATGCAGTATTATTGTCATGTCTCAACTCTACTGAGACAAGGAAAAACACAGCAATTATTATACTCATGAACAAGGATCAGTGAAAAAATTAACAAAATTTCTGGGGCGCCTGGGTGGCTCAGTTGGTTAAGTGTCTGACTCTTGTTCTCAGCTCAGGTCTTGATCTCAGGGTTGTGAGTTCAAGCCCAGAATTGGGCTCCACACAGGGTGTGGAGACTACTTAAAAATAAAGATCAGCAAAATTTCTATAATTTTAAAAATCTGGGACATAAATGAGATTTTAGAAAGGGAGCATGGTTTTGTTTTTGTTATGTACATACAGGAAGTGAGATTGAATATACTAACTGTAACAAAAACCAGTAACTGAATGATTTATGCCCCTATAATAGGGCTGTGCCTCTTGCTCCATAGAATAAATGCTCTTCAAGTACTATTAGCATGGTGTGTGTGCCTGTGTGTGAACTGCATTTTTCTTAGAAGCCCCAAGGAAGTAACTGACCAGGGCGTGGACAATCTCTATAGGAGTACAAAAAGCACTTGTTATTTAAACTTTAAACATTTTTTATTAAGGGGCACCTGGGCAACTCAGTCAGTTTAGTGTCTGCCTTCAGCTCAGATCATGATTGGGTTCCTGGGATCGAGTCCCATGTTGGCCTCCCTGCTCAGCAAGAAGTCTGCTTTTCCTTCTCCTGTGCTTGTTCTCTCTCTCTCTCAAATGAGTAAATAAAATCTTTAAAAATATATATTTTTTAGAGTTTCGCTTATTTATTTGTCAGAGAGAGAGAGCAAGCATGCACAAGCAGGGGGAGCAGCCGGCAGGGGGAGAAGCAGGCTTCCTTCTGAGCAAGGAGACCAATGCAAGACTCAGTCCCAGGACCCTGGGTCATAACGTGAGCCAAAGGCAGAGAGGCTTAACCAACTGAGCCACCAAGGTGTCCCGAAATTTTTTTTAAATTAATTCAGTCATTCAGTGAATTGCTCACTGAATACCTATCATAAGGCAGGTATAGGGTGAGGCCCTGGGAAGGTTTTAAGATGAACAGGACAGACTTCTTACCTTCAGATTAGAAAAAAAAATGTTAGGTGGAGAGATAAGGGACACTACCAAATATGGGGCAGGGGGTTATCAGAAAAAGATACAGAACACCCAGCTAGAGGGTTGTGTTGTGTTGTGGTTTTTCTTTTTTTTTTTTTAAGACTTTATTTATTTATTTATTTGACAGAGAGAAACAGAGCTAGCGAGGGAACACAAGCAGGGGGAGTGAGAGAGGGAGAAGCAGGCCTCCCGCTGAGCAGCGAGCCTGATGTGGGACTCGATCCCAAGACTCGGCAACATAACCTGACCGGAAGGCAGATGCTTAACGACTAAGACACCCAGGCGCCCTGCCAGGGCTGTTTTAATCCACTCTTCTGGTTACTGATAAGGACAGGAAGCACAAGAAGGGAGGTCGGTTTGGGGCAGACCACCAGGATGGGAGCCAGAGGGCGCTGAAGCTGTGGGAACACCTGGTTCTGGGCTCAGGGAACCTCTGGGCAATACAAGAGTCTGAAGATCTCACTCAAAGGCAGCATCACCAACAGGACTCCACTAATCCCCAGTGTGCTTCTCTCTGTCCTGCTGCCAACAGGCTTCGTTTTCTTATTCATACTTTTCTCTTCTCTTCTAAGCTGGGCTCCTAGGTGGCCTGGAATGATCACAGACACTCTGTACCTCATAACCACTCAGCTGAGATTCTCACCTCTTCTGCGTTCTTAGCTTGATCCCAGTAAAAGGAAGAAAGAGAAGAACTGATGGCTCCAGATTTTCCCTTCCAGTTGGGTTCCAGCCCCTGGCTGCACTCTGGACTGGCTACCCCTGGTGGGGGTGGTGATGAGGATATAAGCCCGTTGGCAGCTAAGGTTGAAGGGCAAGGAGCCTGCATGAATTACATCTCCAGGGAAAGTGAACACAAGACTTCCTGGAGGATGTGACCTTAGCTGGCCTTGACGTCCACGGAGGGCTTCAGGACAGATTGGAAGGTAGGGTGGGATACCCCACATGGAAAACAGAAAAGGAAATTCAGTTAGGCTAGAATACTTTCTCCTTCAATACCCAAAGGAGAAGAACCTGGAGAAGGGAGGCTGAGGCCAGATCATAAGGTGGGTGTATGCTGTGTAATGAGACTGGAATCTATTCTAGGGCAAAGGGGGGTGTGGACACTGGGGGAGTGAAAGAACAGGAGCTCTGCTCCTCTGGCAGGTTAGTGCAAGGTGTACTGGGAAGGAGATGCAAGAGGCGGGAATTCTGGTTAATCTCATGCCTAGCTCCAATCCTAAATCAAAGACTGGAGGCCAAGTTCACTGGTGGGGTTACTGCTTGGTCCACGTGGAGACTGACCAGGGCCTGAATCAGTGCACAGCCCATGGCAATCCAGGTGGGCAACACGTGGCAGCAGAAACAGGGTGGAATCCCTCAAGGTGTGAGCCCGGGAGCGCTGGAAGGCTATCTGACTCAGGGAGCACAAGAAGGGGAGACGAAGGTCATACACAACTGCGAGGTGGGTAGAAGGGGCCTGCTTACCGAGGACACATGATGCGATGCTGAGATCCTTCAAGAACCCGCTCAGAGTCAACCAGAGGGGACAACAACGAGGTCTCAGGGCTGGCGGGTGACAGGGAGGGGCGGAGTGGGCAGTGATGAGGAGGGCTGGCAACCACAGTGGGATAAAGTGTGGCCACAGCAATGGGCCCTGTGGCTGCAGTGTGAGCCCCTGTCACAACCTTGTTAAGGTTAGTGCCACTCCCAGGGAGAGGGGGGACTGAGAAGGGGTCACACATGTGGGTGCAGTGGAGGTCAAAGGTGCCTGGGAAGGAGAAGAGGGGAGGTCTGCAATGGGAACTGGGACTAGGAACCACATGCGGAGGGGGCCAGCCTGCAGGAAACCATGTGTACAAATGCTGCACTCTTTGCCCCCTCTTAACTGATCCTCTCCTTCCAGGTAACTGCATAGCCACCGAGGCGCAGGACCAAGGCGCTGTCCAGCCCTGAGGGTAAGCATTTGGGATTTTACTCCAAGTACAACAGGGAAACTGCTGAAGAGCGGAAGCAAGGGGACTTGATTGCTGTAGCTGTTTGAGGACTAGATTATGGGTTGGTGAGGGTGGGAACAAGACAGCCAATTAAAAACCTAATGCAGCTCTAGGGAGGGCGGGGGATGGTGTCTTGGATCCCTGTGGTGGCAACTCAGATGGAGAGAAGAGCTCTGCCAGGGAGCCAGCTGTGAGCACAGAAGGGTCAGGAACAGTTCCTAGGGTTTGGCTCGACCCCTGAGGTACCATGGTTGTACCCTCTACTGAGATGGAGAGTAAAACACAGCCAGACTTCTGTGACACCAGAGATACCTATTAGATAGCCAAAGGGAGACGACAAGATGCAGCCAGTGGTGGGCCTCCCTTGTGGGGAGTCGGGGCTGCAGGTGAGAGACCAGGAGTGATCTGTGTCCGGGGAGCATTAAGACCTGGGCCCATGAGATCTTCTGGGGAGAGTCCTGGAAAGAAGAGATGTAGGCCCGGGACAGTCACTGAAGTGTCCTGATAAGTAACCGAGAGGAGGAAGGAAATCAAGGCATGATATTTGGAAGTGAAGAGAGGAAAGTCTCAAGAAACAGTGACCAGTCATCTCTGTGGGCTGCTGCGGAGACATCCAGGGAGATGTGGAGAGAAACGTCCTTGGCCACAGGGGGCTTATAAGAGACTCTGAGAAAACAGTGGGTACAGAGCACTGAGGCAGGAGAGCGGCTTGCAGGTGCTGCAGAGGGAAAGACAGGCGAGGGGGCAGGAAAGAAGGGCGTGTAGATGTCCTTCCAAAAGGACAGCAGAGACACAGGGCAGTGGCTAGAGCCAGGCATGGTCGTGGAAGCAATGTGCAGAGATCCACAACTGTCCTATTTGTCCATTACAGAGCGTGGGAGAGTGGTAGGGTGGGAGGGGGGAACATGTCAATCCCTGCCGGACAGAAGAGATGGGAGGCTGAGCACAACAGGGGGACCGGTGTGTACTGGGGCAAGGACACTCCCTCCAGCACAACCAGGAGCAGCGGCCAGGTCTGTGGATTTGCCGGTGGGCAGGTGAGGTTCTCAGTTTCTCCGTGAAGTACATGGAGACGTCCTGAGCTGAGAGCGAGGATGTGAGCGTGGGTGTACACGCAGGAAGTCAGGAGACTGAGAGGAGGGTGTCGAAGTCATCTTGGAGACTCCGAAAACAAACGACTAGGAAGTGGCCCATCTCTTGCAGGGCTGATGCCCATTTGAAGTCTGTGGGCATGAACCAGCCGTGCAACCAGTTGCTGCGACTAGGGAGGTTCCATCCAGCCACGTGCCGCTGGGCTGGGTGGCCAGACGTGGCTCAGGTCAACCAGGGTCGGAAGTTACTGGGTCAGGCAAACATGGTGGAGGGAGAGGCGAGCAACACTGCTGGGGGGTCTGCATGGGGACAATTCCAACAAAGGGCCCTGCATGTGGGCTGGGGAGAGAGGCAACCCCGCTGGTGAGGACACAGTGGGTCATAGCTCTGGAAAGCTCAGTGGTGTGTGAGCTGTTGTCACAAGGGGAGAGGAGGGAATGTGGTGGCTGAGCTTGGAAGTGGTGCATTTGCTGGAATGATGCAGCCTAAGGCATGATGCAGAAGTGGGTGACAGAGGGGGTAGAGAAGCACCCCAGGAGAGCAACAGCAGCTGGGGTTTTGGGTGGGCGTCATCCATACGTATGCCAACATTCCCAAGAAGCAATTATAGGAGCATTGTGAACCTGGGAACTAGAGCTAACATCCCGAGTCCAGGAGGAAAGCTGAGCAAGGCACTGGTGGTGAGTAGTCCAGCCAGTCTTCAAGGAGCCGCACGGAGAGGAGGAGGAAAGAGGCAAGTCATGTAAGCTCAGCCCCCACCTGAGAGGGCTGCAGGGAAGGCTGTGTGAATTCAGGGACATTTCAGACTAGGAAGGGGGGCGGTGCTCAGAGAAGAGGTGGGAGGGAGTTGCTATAGCCATATTGGTGCCCAGAGGACACAGGGTAAGGGCTGGGGCAGGCAGCGGTGGGGTGGGGTGGGGTAGGCTCTACTAGCCAATGTCCCTCTCTGGTCTGTATCCTGCAGCCTGGCTCCTCTCCATTTATAAGGGCCCATGGGCAGGTCCATGCTGTGGAAGCCTAGCTGCCTGGCTACCTGAGACCTTTCTACCAAAGGGTAAGCTGGTGGACCAACATCTTGGGGAAAGAATGGACAATTCAGAGAAAGCAGAAGAAAGCTGGAATGAAGAATGAGAACACAGGGGAGATGAGGACTAACTTTGAGGAAAAGGTGAGGGAAGGGCCAATTAAGAGGAACACATAGAACGCTCTGTAACATATAGTAGGTGGTCAGCTTTTTATTTTCGTTTTTATTTATTTATTTATTTATTCATTCATTCATTCATTCATTTATTTATTTATTTATTAAAATTTAAAAGATTTTATTTATTTATTTGACAGAGAGAAACACAGTGAGAGAGGGAACAGAAGCAAGGGGAGTGTGAGAGGGAGAAGCAGGCTTCCCGCTGAGCAGGGAGCCCGATGTGGGACTCGATCCCAGGTCTCCGGGATCATGACCTGAGCCGAAGGCAGTCGCTTAACCAACTGAGCCACCCAGGTGCCCCGTTTTTATTTATTTTTAAAAGATTAATTTATTTATTTGAGAGAGAGAGTGCACGTGTGTGCATGAGTGGAGGGAGGGACAGAGAGCAAGGGAGAAGCAGACTCCCCGCTGAGCAGGGAGCCCAACATGGGGCTTGATCCCAGGACCCTAAGATCATGACCTGAGCCAAAGGCAAACGCCCAACCGACTGAGCTACCCAGGTGCCCCCGGTCAGTTTTTTAAATTAAAAAATCAAAACATTCAAGGCTGTGAAAGAAAATAATGGGTCTTAAGGCATATCTAAAAAGAAAATCTACAGCTGCCGTGACCTGTGGGTTGCACTCCCTTTTTACTGCTTTGTGTCAGTCCATTGCCACATGGACACACGGCACAGCCCTGATCAGAACCAGCAAAGTCCCAACCAGGCTGGGTCTGAGCTGCTGTTAGGCTGCATAGGCTCTTCTCCTCGGGAAATGCAAAGTAGGTCACAAACTCCAAAGGCACAAGGAGTCTGGTCCAAGGGATTCATAGTTGCCCTCTGCTATTTGAAGAGCTGCAGTCAGCTCTAAATTATACTCTGAATAGCCTAACTTATGCCATGACATAAATGGGTGGGCACAGCCTGCCTGTATCAGATAGGTCATTCATTACAACCACTTGACTCTTGCTGTCATTTTCCACTGGGTTAAATTCTGATAAAGACCAAAATTCCGATAAAGATCATTTTGGTCTTTATCAGAATTTAGTCCAGTCAAAATGAGAGCAAGACACTAAAGGTTCTTCTCTTGTGAAGAACAGGAGAAGGAAGTATGATCGTTCCCTTATTTCAAGGAAACCATCACACTTCCATGTTCACTGCAGTATTATTTAGAAGAGCCAGGATGTGGGAACACCTGAGTATCCATCAATGGATGAAAGGATACAGAAAATGTGATCTATAGTGAAATATTATTCAACCACAAAAAGAAGGAAATCTGTGATTTGTGACAACACGGTTGAACCTGGAGGACACTATGCTAAATGAAATAAGCTAGAGAGAGAAAGGCTGAAAGTGCATGATCTTACTTATAGGTAGAATCTAAAAAACCCTGAACTCATGGAAACAGAAGAGACTGGTGGTTGTCAGAGGTGGGCAGTGGGGGAAATGGGTGAAGAGCTCAAAAGGCACAAGCTTCCAGTTATGAATGAGTTCATCTCATTTGCAAATGGCACATGAACGTGATTAGGTAGAGAATGCTTCTTATCAAATGATATTAAAATGAAGTAAATAAAAAAATCTGATGGAACATTAAAAGCCTGGAAAGATCACTCTCTGGCCCGTGATTTAGATGAAAGAACTGATCTTGGCACAAATATGTTTGACATAAGTGTTATTCCCAATTCTAACCCCACCACCAGCTAGGAAAATCCCTTAAGCTTTATGTACTAGGGTCTTCACAAGAGAAGGTAGAAGGTGTGAGTTTGCATTTACGTGTATCACTGCATGTTAGATGGGTTAATAAAATGATAGATGAAAGAGAGAAAAAGACCACACTTGAAAGCCTATGAACCTTCTCTCTCTCTTTTTTTTCCTTAAGGGGAGGGGATTTTTGTTTTATTGTGTTAAAAAATACATACCATTAAATTTACCATCTTAACCATTTTTAAGTGTAAGTATAGTAGTGTTAGGGATATTATTGTGCAACAAATCTCTAGATCCTTTTCATTGTACAAAACTGAAACTCGACCCCCTCGAGTACTTATGAACCTTTGCTCATGAGGTTCGGGTGGGGTCTGGACCCACGAAGTGAATATCCTCAGCTTTGGAGAAGACAATGACACGGTATGGACAGTCTGGATGGGTCCCTTCCTTTCTCTCACACACTTAAAGGCTGGCGCTAAAGAAACAAGATCACAGCCAGCAGAGAGTTTAACCAAAAATTCAAGTGTGTCTGTGCACTCACATGGGTGACACACGTTGTGTCCAGCTCTGGGTAAATTCATTGCCATCACCATCTGACAACAAGTGGTCTTCGTAAGACCTTAGGAGTTGGCTCCAAATTACTGTCACTTCTCTTTTTTTTCAGTATTCAACATACCTTGGAATCCTGAGACTATCTGGACAACATCTTCATACACCATTAGAGTGGCGGATCGTTCTGGAAGGAGGCCCAGGCTCAGTGAAGAAAATACTGCAGAAACAAAAATGGACATAAGGGAATTCTGAAATTTAAATCAAAATGCCCATTCTCACTCTGGGAGCACAACGCAATCTTTGTATTGTCCGATTTCAAATCAACAACACGGATGTTTAGTGTTGTGAGGTAGTAAAATCTACATTCTGGGTGTCTGCCCGTGGGTCCTGACACAGGGCTCCTGACTCCCTTGTAATTTCCTGGGGGTAGGAGGATCTTCGGTTCCAATGAGGCAACTCTGGGTGGGCTCCTGGATGGGGGCTGCCCACCAGAAAGCTGTAATTAGAAGCTTGGAACTTTCAGTTCCCCCCTTCCACCTCCACAGAGAGGAGAGGGGTTAGAGATTAAATTCAGAATCAAGCATGCCTACATGATGAGACCTCCATGAAAATTCCAGAAGTACAGGGTTTGGGGAGTTCCCAGGTAGGTGACTGCATCTCCGAGCCAGGAGGGTGGGTCACCTCAACCCCACAGGGATGTGCCGTGTTCAAGACCCTTCCAAACCTTGTCTGTGTATCCCTTCCTCTGGCTGTTCATCTGTATCCTTTATGCTATCCCTTAAAATAAGTTGGCAAATACAAATAAATGTTTCCCTGAGTTCTGTGAGCCATCATAGCAGATTACTAGACCTGAGAAGGGGCTGTAGGCACCCCTCATGTGGAGCTAATTGCTAGGAGGACAGGTGACACGCTGGGAGCTGGGTGTAAGTGGGGGGCAGTCTTGTGGGACTGAGCCCTTCACTTGGGGGTCTGCACTAACTCTGGGCACTGTTAGAATTGAACTGAACTAGAGGACACCCAGTTGGTGTCCAAGCAGTTGGAGAATGTGTTGGTTTGAGAAAAAGCCCCATTTATTTGGAGTCAGGAGCATTGCGAACAGAGCAAAAGGAAACATTTTTCATTTAAGTCTGATTAGGAAGATTTTCAAGATGCTACAAGGATGCTACAATCTCTCATAGAACAACTACTTATGGGACAATAGTTGACTAGCTTTTATTTGACAGAAGTTTTTAGCAAAGTATCTGAGACTCTTCACATGAGGAATATACTACATATTATATGAATATAAAATACATAAAGTTAGATATTAATGTTAAAAAGATTTTAAAAATGTGTGCTCAGGTTAACAAATGCCCCATGACAGAAGAACATGCCCCCATATTTGGGAAACTAGTAAGATGATAGCACTTGTGCTATTTTTAAAATTCTTGCTAAGTACCTCGTCTTTCAGCTAAAAAATTCACAAAGCCTACATGTTTTCTGGGTAGAAAATGAAGCTAAGAAAAAACAAGTAATACTCATTAAGGTCACTGAACAGTTAGTAACATGTCAGACATTACTCTAAGTGCTGTAAATCTGGTAATTTATTTAAATCTCAAAACAACTCTAGGGCAGCCCCTGGGTGGCTCAGTTGGCTAAGCCTTCAGCTCTTGTTTTCAGTTTAGGTCATGATCTCAGGGTGGTGGGATCAAGCTTCCTGTTGTGCTTCGTCCTCAGCAGGGAGTCTGCTTGGGATTCTGTCTCTTCCTATCTCTCTGCCACTCTCTTTGCTCTCTCATGTGCATGCACAAGGGCTCTCCTCTCAAATAAATAAAAAATCTTTAAGAAGACCCAACTCTATGAAATAGATATTATTAACTTGTCCATTTGACAGGTAAGGAAACAGGCTGATAGATAAGGAATTAACTTGTCCAAGATCCCACAGCTGATAAATACTGGAGCTAGGAATTAACTTTGGAGTCTGTTCTCAACCGCATGCTACACGGACTCAGTGTCAAAGACCGGCTGGGCTTTATCCAGTCCAAGTTTAAAGATGAGGAAAGCAAGGTCTAGAGAGGTAAAGCAACTTCTTGGGAAAATATTGGGGGGCCAGAAACATCAAGTGGTGAGAATATCTGTTACCTAGCCCTATTGGCTCTTACCAGTGCCAGGAGGGGACCAGTGAGCTGGTCTTGGACATGACCTCTCTTTTCATATCCCCTCTACAGTCAACTTATTGAGCTGCTTAAATACAAGGCCCAGTGCTCCAAGTGTGGAGCAGATGAATGCTGGAGGCAACCGGGGCCTGCGAGGTTCTACATTAGATGGGGCCTGGGGCGTACAACAAGCAGAAGGTGGTCATTGCAGGAGCAACACAAGAAGGTACCTCAGTGCTGTGAAAATAATCTGGTGGTTCCTCAAAACAGATCGCACAGAGTTACCAACTGAGCCCGCAATTCCACTTCTAGGTAGAGACCCAAGAGAACTAAGAATGTATGTTCACACGATAACTTGTAAGTCAATGTTCATGGCAGCATGATTCATAATAGCCAAAAGGTGGAAACAACCCAATGTCCAATGAGTAGATAAACAAAATGAGGTCCGTCCATACAATGGAGCATCATTCAAACCATAAAATGGAAAAACATACTGATTCAGGCTACACCATGGATGCACCATGAAAACACTACTTGAAGTGAAAGATCTCAGATACAGAAGACTCTAAATTGTAGAATTCCATTCATCTGCAATGTTCAGAGTAGGCCAATGACAGAGACAGAGAGAAGACTGGGGGGCTGCCCTCCTGGGGGTCATGAGGGATACAGAAAATATTCTGGGATTAGTCAGTGGTGATGGTTATATTATCATGTGAACTGTATACTTCAAAATGATAAAGTTAATGGTATATGAATTATAATTTTAAATACAAAAACAACAAAGAAAGCATTAAAAAAAAGAAAAGAATTCATCTTAGGATTTCAAAGTTGAGAGGAAAGTCCACTTCAGGTTGGGGGAGTGGGGATCAGGGAATGCCTGTGAGCTAGGACTGAAACAGGGAGCTGACCTTGGATAAATCCTCACAACCACTTCAAAGGGACACTTAACCTTCTTTAATAATGACCCCTTCGCCCAAAGCCACTGGGTCCCTAATGGCTGGGAAGAAAGGGTCATTGTAGCGATGCTGCCATCAAGGTGGCCCTGTCCATGAGGAAGCTCACACGCATCCCACGTGGCACTTCCTGGGCCCTGGAAAGCTCTGTGCCAACTGCTGTGGGGGCTCTGAGCTCCGAAGGCACCTGTGACTGGTCTCTCGAGTAACCATCGCAGGGTGTTCTGTAAACACTTCTAACCGAAAACACTTGGTCCTTCCACATAAGGTGTCCGCCCTAGCAAAGGTTCTCAAGCTTTATTTCCTGGAGAGAAAAACGACCTCTCATAACGAGTGGGCTGCAGCACCAGAGGTGCCACCGGGGCTGGGAGGGAAGGGACTGAATGTCCCCGGGGGTGGGGGTGGGGGCAGAGAGACCCTTGGGCCTCCATCCCAGGGGAGATGCTGACTGACGTCTGGAGGTTCTTGTCCTTCCACGTAGAGGCTTGTTTTCTTGGTAGAGAGAAAGGAATGTCTAATCCTGCCTGGGAGAGTCACGCAGACTTCACCGAGCAGCAAGCAGCCAGGCTGAGCGCAAAGGCCCAAGACAAGCTCGCCGAGAGAGCACCGGTCAAGGAGTACGAGTGCGGACATACACAGAGCGCACCAGATGCATGAAGAGAATAACAAATTGCCCAGGTGTCTAGACCGTGGGATATGTAAGGAAGAAGTGGCTAGGGAAGGAGGATCTGAACTTTCCCTGGGGACACTGAAACCCTTTAGGGCAGATGTGTAATATATAGATGCAGGTATAAATATGAACCTACATATATATACATACAGACATATATACATTAAGACACGAATGCTCACTGAATAGAGCAGGGGTTAGAAGGGGCAGATGGACCAGGTTGGAGGCCGTGGTAACAGGCTCGGTAGAGCCAGAACTATGGAGATGGGAATAATGAAGAGGCAGACTTACAGTCTTTTGTTGAGGAACTGCATATTACAACTGAATCTGTTTTAGCTGTTCGCCAAGGGTAAAGGGTACTCTCCTCATGCAGGGCTTCCCCCTCTCCTCCAATCCACACCTCCCTCCTTGAAAGGGCAAAACCAAACATATTCTCCAGGAAGGACTGTCAAGGATGAAAAAAGAAATCCAAATCGCTGAAGAATGCACAGGCCAGTACAACACAACACAACACATGTGTCCATGTGTAGCGAAGAAAGCACTTTTTTTTTTTTTTTTTTTTAAGATTTTATTTATTTGACAGAGAGAAACACAGCCAGAGAGGGGACACAAGCAGGGGGAGTGAGAGAGGGAGAAGCAGGCTTCCCGCCGAGCAGGGAGCCCGATGTGGGACTCGATCCCGGGTCTCCAGGATCATGACCTGAGCCGAAGGCAGTGGCTTAACCAACTGAGCCACCCAGG
>PITA01001526.1:113654-130147 GCA_004023965.1 Spilogale gracilis | reverse complement strand
GAAAGCACTTTCTAGTTTCGAATTTTCCCCACATTTTGGGAGAGGCTACCAGCTTTTCTCTATTCCTTGGCCAGGTGCCTGCAGTACCAACAGTATTACCTTGACCTCCAAAAGCAAGCATGGAAAGAAGACTTTACTCTACCTTTCATAACAGATAAGTCCAAGGTTTGGTCACCTTTTCTGTCAGATTCTAGTTAAGTGTATCTTTATTATGTTAACGAGACAAGCAGAGAAAAATAAAAACATGGGTAGATCCTTGAAAATTATTCAGTCTGATTAATTTAGTTTTAAAAGTGAAATGTCTGGGGCGCCTGGGTGGCTCAGTTGGTTAAGCGACTGCCTTCGGCTCAGGTCATGATCCTGGAGACCCGGGATTGAGCCCCGCATTGGGCTGCCTGCTCGGTGGGAAGCCGCTTCTCCCTCTCTCATTCCCCCTGCTTGTGTTCCCTCTCTGGCTGTATTTCTGTCTGTCAAATAAATAAAAGAAATGTGGTCTTGGAGAGCTGTGATGGGCCCCCGGGTTGGGGATGGCTGGGGGCGGGTGGGGTGAGAAGCCAGGGTCTTCGTGCCTCGCCCCAAGCCTTCCAATGATACCACATCATTTCCATTTTTTGACTCACTTAAGAAAATGGATATTATGTAAATGGTTGCCTTTTCTCAAATGATCAGGTTAATAAAGTCAAAACACATGCAATTCCAGTACAGGGAACCCTCATTATTCGTGACTTCAGCGTTTGCAAATGTGCCTTCTGTGTCCTCTGTGACCCTACAGTCAATGCTCATGATGCTTTCATGCGTTTTAAGTGCAGAGTGGTCAAGAGTTCGAGGCCCGGGTGTGCACGTTCTCAGCTGAGGTCAAATGAGGTGACACTGCCTTTCCCTTTCAGTTGGTATACTGTAAGCAAACTCTGGCGATCTATTTCCTGCCAAGTTTTTCACATTCCTGTACTTCCTTTGGTGATTTCGCTGTTTAAAATAGCCCCCAGGCCCAGGGCAGTCATTCCTAACTGCAGGAACGCTGGGAGGTGCTCATGGGAAAGAGAGATGTTAGATAAGCTTTGTTCAAGGAGGCGTTCTGGAGGTGTTGGCCATGAGTTCCATGTTCATGAACCGGCAGTGTATATTAAATCATGTGTCTTTTTTTTTTTAGCTTTTAAAATTTATTTATTTGAGAGAGAGAGCACAAACAGGGGGAGGAGCAGAGGGAGAGGGAGAAGCAGACACCCCACTGAGTAGGGAGCCCAATTCAGGCTAAAGCCAGATCTCCCAGGACCCCGAGATCATGACCTTGAGCTAAAGGCAGATGCTTCAACGACTGAGCCACCCAGGTGCCCCTAAATCATGTGTCTTTAAACACCCCAAAACACACATAAACCAAGGTGATGTATTGCTTGGCTGATGAAAATGTTATGACAGGAAGCCTAGAGCATCCTAAGTCCAAATCTCCCCTAAAACCTATGGCTCAGCATCGACTGCCCCCAGGGTCCACGATGCCTCTCTAGAACATACTGATACTTCGTGCATGTGCTCTCCCAGCACAGCTGGAGTCGTGGTGTGCGGCTACCACTGCAACTTCCCTGGGTTGTTTCCAGTGATGTCTCAGAGTGAAAATGGAGGCAGTCAAACATTTTCTTCATATTTAACCTAATAAAGATCATCTTCTATTTTGTGGGCCTTCTCAGGGTTCCGTCCCAGGCCTGCCCCCCATGCTTTGCGGGGGTTCATGGTTTTGAACTCAACAATGCTAAGGAGTTCATGGTTCTTATCTCAACAATGCTAATGACCCCCAAACCACACTTCCACCGCTAAACCCCCTGAGCCCTCAAATCATTTCAAAGTACAGGCTAAACACATTTGTGTCCCAGAGGCAGTTCAAAACCACTGTCCCTCCCACTAAACTCAGCATCACTGATGACCCTAACACTCATTCCTGCCCTCCCATCTCCCCTAATGCCACCAGCACCTGCATTCACCTCTGCCTAAGCCTCAAGCCTGGGGAGAGGACGCACTGGGGAGAGGGGAAGAAGAAAGGGGCCTTTTTTTTAACCCCCTGCATCAACTGAGTCAACTTGAGCGAACCATGGAGTGGTGGGCCTCTCAACCCCGTTGTTCATCTGTTCTATCCACTCTATCACCAGCTAGAAACCCCAGATGCAACTTACATTTCTTCTGTTTTGTCCTTTCCCTTGACTCTCTCTCACTTGTTCCCAGAGGCATTCTGCATTTTGTCTGCTAAATATTTCTTGGGTTTATCCTCTTTTCTCTAAGATTTTTCCAAATGATCTCCTCTCTTGCATGTATATCAATCCACTTTCCATAGCTCACGAGGCAGGGTCTCCAATGTTAGCGAACGCTTTTATCTGTAAGTGGAGTGTGTGTGTGTGTGTGTGTGTGTGTGTGTGTGTGTGTGTTGCGGGGGGTTACTTGTTAAATTGCAGACTTCTGGATCAATGCCCCCATACTGAATGGATGAGTTGAGTCCTGGAATCTCTGTTTGTTTGTTTGTTTTTACAAGTACCTCCTTTTTTTTTGGGTAAAATTTATTTATTTATCTGAGAGAGAGAGGATGTAAACATGAGGGGGTGGGCGGTACAGGGTGTAGAGAGAAACTTTAGCAGACTTCCATGGTCACCATGGAGCCTGATGTGGAGCTCGATCCCAGGATCCTGAGATTACCACCTGAGTCGAAACCAAGAGTCAGATGCCCAACCGACTGCGCCACCCAGGCGCCCCTTACAAGCACCTTCTAATGCTAGTATGTATTCATCCTCCAGACTCAGCTCCCCTCCCACCCCCTCCAGGAAGCTTTTATTCCCTCACCTAGGCTGAACTTTCCTCCTCCAGCATCCCCTACACACATACATGCACGAACAGACGCATTAGACGGGAATGGCTTTGGTGAATAACTACGTAACTCCCCAACTAAGATACAAACTCCCTGGCGGCAAGCTCTGGCTCTCTAGATCTCTATTCTCAGCAGCCAGGGCAGTCCCTGGCATGTAATAGGTACTTAATAAATGTGAAGTGAACTAAAGAGAATTTTGTGAATGAGGGTGGACATTGGGGCTTTATGGGGCAGGGACAGCCACACTTGGCTCCCATGTGTCCCCAGAGGCGGCGGGGACCCTGATGGAGTGTGCCTAGTGGTGCAGTGGCATAGAGATGAACAATGACATTGGTATTTTGCCCGTCACTGTGCTATTTATTGAGCCCTGACTGTGTTTTAGGTGCTGTTGGGTCGTTCATGTTATGTTTCCTGCTTTTTATCAGAACAACTCTACCAAATGTTATTAGCTCCTACAGAAACTGGCAAGAAAGCTCGAGGTGCTCAAGCAGACACCGGGCACCAGAACCAGGTCAGCCGGTTTCCAGACTCCACCTCCCTGCAGGTACCTCCCTGCAGCCCTCAGCCCCTCCTTGTCCCTAATCTTGGTGCCAAGAGATAATGTGGTCCAGGTGCTAGCAGTAGCCCGAGGGGAGGGGACAGAAGAGGGGCCATGTCCAACTCCCGACCTACCCTGTCCCAAGTTGAATCTGTGTCAGGCACCGTCTTGCCCCTGTGGGAGACGAGCGTTGTGAAGTGGTGAGTGGTAACTTCATATTCTGATTTATAATAAGAAATTTGTATCTAGTCTTGGTCCTGTTTCTGGACCACAGCTCCGAAACCCGTGGAATTTCCTAAGTGACAAGAGCCATAAAGGTGACTTGTGTTATTCATAACATTTCCCTTTCAATGTGGGTTTAGCTAATGAGGTGACTTCTGGAAAGCCCCTAGAGGACCTTGGGGCGGGGAGGGGGGCTGGAGGTGTGGGTCCCCTGACCCTGGGAGGGGAGAAAGGCTGGAGGTGTGGTCAGTCACCAGTGGCCGGTGAGTCCTTCAGTCCCCGTTATGTCATGAAGCCTCCGTACAAACCCGACAGGACGAGGTTAGGGAGCTTCTGGTTAGGTGCGCACACAGGTGATGGGAGGGTGGTATGCCCAGAGAAGGCGGAGAGATGCTGCACCCCTTCCTCCATTCCATCCCATGCCATCTCCTACAAACAGCCTTTGTAATAAGCCAGTGATCTCGTCAGTAAACTGTATTCCAAACAAAAAACCCCACAGGCCCAAAAAGGTGTCACTTAGGCCAGATTACAAGACTGGAACTTAATACCTCACTTAACCTAAGCTGCAGTCTCAACCGCCTCCAGAAGTACAACTTTATCTGGGTCAGTCAGGAAGGTTTTTGATGGGCATCAGTGAGGTAATCTGTCACCTGGGCCCTCTCCATTCTCCCTCAAAAGAAGATGAGGTGACCCACCTAAGAAGATCATCTGCCCTTACCTCTAAGGAAATGTGACCTTGCCTGAAACAGTCCTGTCTTCTCTTTTGTTAATAACTCCTCACCCCACCCTCCTTCTTAGAAAACCTTCCCTTTCACACAACTCCTTGAAGCTCCCCTCTACGCCAGAGATGGATGTTGCCTGATTCATGAATCACTTAAAGAAAGCCAAACAGACTGTCAGATTTACTTGGCTGACTTTTTTGTTTTTTACGAACTGTTTCCCTGAGTTCTGTGAGCCACTGTGGCCAATGAGTTGAACCCAAGGAGGCGGTTGGGGAACCTCTGATTTACAGCCAGTGGATCAGCAGCCCAGGGGACCACGTGGACTTGTGATGGTGTCTGACTTGGGGGGGGGATCTTGTGGTACTGAGCCCTTCACCTACGGGATCTGATGCTGTCTCCAGATGGATAGTGTCAGAACCGAGTTAAACTGTAGGACCCACAGCTGGCGTCCAAGCATCTGAGAACTGCTTGCTGTATGGAAAATACCTCACATGTTGGGTGATCAGAAGTATCAGAAGTGAGGGAGAGTATGGAGGAAACATGCAGGAGTGGGTTTTCCCTTAGCAGGTGAGAAGGGGGAAGAGAAAGACAGCATCCCCATGACCCCTTGCCTCTTTGGCCAGTGAAGCAGAATGAGGAAGGTCCGTTCCAGAGCCCTGCCCCAACGCCATCCTGCCAGTTAGAACCCATAAGGGACGAAAGAGGACGCTGGGGAAGTGGGCAGAAACTCAAAGGCTTTTGATTCTGTTGTGTGTGTAAACTGAGGGGGAGCCCCTGCCTGCTTCATACAGGACCCCACCTTTCCTTCCCATAAGAAGCCCCTAAAGGTAGGGGCGCCTGGGTGGCTCAGTCGGTTAAGCGACTGCCTTCGGCTTAGGTCGTGTTCCCAGGATCCTCGGATCAAGCCCCATACTAGGCTCCTTGTTCAGCAGGGAGCCTGCTACTCCCCCTGCTTGTGAGCGCTCTCTCTCTCACTCTCTCTCTGACAAATAAATAAAATCTTAAAAACAATTACTCTATTTCAGACACCCCAAAAGTAAAGCAGAGACCAAACCCCATTTTTCTGATCATCTGCCTTCCACTCTGAAAAAATCACTTGTGTCTGACTCCAGCACGAGGCAGGACTCTGAGCTCTGCTTCAGGGAGAGGTTTGGACGGCCTTACCGGGTAATCGGATGGGCTTCCATGGGGCAGAGTTTGGCACGTAGGCGTGCTTCGTGGCGGTGACGATCAGCTGACTGCCGAGCTTATACTGGAACCTGATGAAGGCCACACCATCTGTCCCCGAGGTGCCGGAGGCAATGGACACCTGGTTGGTGAAAATCTCGATGAGTGCATCTGGGACGGGCTGGTGGGTGCTGGCGTCACTAATGTGGACCTTCAGGGTCACCTCTGGAGGGAGGAGAAAGCAACAAAGAACAACCACTATTACCTGGCCCACCTCAACGACAATTCCGCTGTAGCTGATGGGGTGGGGGGCAGGGGAGGCTGTGCTAGGCAAATCTAGCGTCGCATTCAAAATATGAATCGTTGGAACCAGAGAACACTTTCTTGTTAGGGATTCCTTTTTACTTTACATGATTTCCATGATTCCCCCCGCCCCCCGCAGTGCCCATCATAAACTGCCTTCCTCTTTGCTCCTCCCAGCTCACCCCAAAAAATAACGGAGAGAATTCTAACAGAGCGAATCCCTTTAAGACGTTGTGTGCAAACACAATACTCTTTCATCCTTCCCAGCACGGCTGGCACATGGGGCCAGGATCTCTGTGCTGGTAATCAGGAAGACTAGACCGAAAAGCAGTCTAAAATGTCTTTAAAAAGAAGGACCTGAAGAGTGGGAAGAAAGCAGCTTATAGGAAGGGAAAAAAAGAAAAAAAAAAAAAAGAAAACATTTGAAAAGATAAATGAAGTTGAGTCAGCAATACTGGCAAACCCAGATCATGAATGCAAGAGATAGGTCCAAATTCATGTTAAAAATCTAAAGTGGAATGGGTAATTTTCATTTGTTCATGTGAGAGATGTTTACTGAGCTGCTCCTATGTCTAGTGCTGGAACTGGGAGAACCACAGTGGTGAAGAAAAATGAGGAGACAGGCAAGCACTGTGCTGGGGGATGTCTGGTGCAGGCATGAAGGGGGCACTGATGGAACGGCATGTGCAAAGGGTCAGACGCTAGGAAACAACCATGCCTCTTGGAGAAACACAGACAGGTCTTGAAGGATGACAGACAGTGTGAGGGGCATGATGCCCCATGTGGAACGAGGCTGCAGAGGCAAGCATGGGCCAGACCACTCAGGGCTTTAGAAGGAACCTAAAAGGATCATTCTTGATCCCAAGAGCAATGGGAAGTCACAAAGATTTTAAACAAGTGGGTGGCAATTAAATTTGTTATAGAAACCTCTGGCTGTGAGGGAAGGACGGACTGGGGAAGGGGCAAGACTGGACACTGAGCATCTACTAAGAGGCCTCTAATGAGCTAGGAAGGGATGAGGGGGACCAGGCTCCAGGATGTCAATTAGAAGATGCCAGCCAGGCACTCCAGAACGACTGGACGCATCCTGCTCAGATAAACCCTTTTTGCTTAGGCGTGGAAGGCAGCGGCTGGTGCCCAGTGACATACATAAGTCCACTGGGACACTCCTGGTCACTCCTTGCCATATACTTTGAGCTGCTTCAGATCTGAAAGCTCTATTGATGCCTTGGGATAAACAGGTGGGGGCAAGGACAAGCAAAGACCTTGCAGGTGACCAGGGAGGCTCATGTCTATAGAACCACTGCAGACATGACATGGTGGGGGGGGGGGAGAGACAGTGCGGCAGAGCTGCACTTCCCACTAGCTCTGAATCTGAGCTCTACCCAGGTCTAGCCATGGAGCCTGGGGCAAGGTACTTATCCTCACCAGGTCTGTTTTCTCCTCTGTAAAGTGGAGGTGACAACACATGACTCTGTAACAGACAGGTGGAAACATTCCGTGCCGTGCCTCACAGAGCAAGCATACACAGTGGTCACCATTACCCTGTTCCAGTCACTGTGCTTGAAAGCACTCAGTCATGGTGTCCGCGGGTGCTTGGACGGGCACAGAGAAGGGCGCCGGAGGGGAAAAGGGGTAAAACAAAGTGCAGGGATGAGGCATCCCTCTTCGGCGAGTAATAACTTTATATCCAAGGCCCTTCCTCAGCTGGGGCAACCACAGTGAGAAGAATGTCTTTCGGTTCAAGGACTGACGCCTTGGTCAACTACCTAAAGAACCTTCTGAATCCTGCAAATTTCAGTTAGTCAATCACCCTTCTTTTTTTTCACTGAGTGACTTGATATATTTCTTGCCTAGACAACCATAAGAACGGCTGAAGAATCCCAGACTTATGTAGTAGAGATCTGCACCAAATAAATCTCTCAAAACCTCATAGAGAAAAATACATGTTAAAGAAGCTAAACTTGGCTACTTGATTCAGGGAGAAAACGAATGTCCACAGAGGGATAAAATCAATGTCATCGAAAGCAAGGATACGGCATTACAAAATATACTGAGTTAATCCGCTCCAATCTTATCAGTCACCTCAATGCAAATCTGCAAGATGTACACAGCCCACGTGTCTTCTTATTTAACCCAAGTTCTTTGTGTCCCCGGTGGCACCCAAAATTATAACATAGATTAACTCTGCTTTCATTAATATGTACACAGCACAAATCCCCTAGAACAGGGCGAGTGGAAAGGTAACTTTGTAGGGCTGGAGGGATAATTTATGTAATTTTATGGGAATGAAACATTTACTAACAGTTGGGATTACAAGGTTCCTGCTCTCTCTTCACTGTTCGCTGCTTCACACGCGCAGCAAAGATCTGGAACAAGCCAAAGCATTTTTGAATCAACAGCAAAAGGAGTTTTACTATAATTCACGTCCTAGATTCTACTACTGAAATTTCTTCTAGAACCAGAAGCTTACTTTACGTTCTGCAATTACATACTTTGAAACAGATCGTTTAGCTACTTCTTTCAGTATGATAGGATGGGAGAAAATGTCAGCATGGTTAGATGATTATTACGGAAAGCTGGGTATCATTTTTCTAGAGTAACATCTAGAATTTGGTTATCCATTCAACAGCAAACAAAATTGTTCCTGCCAGGCGACTAATCTTAGAGCTAGGGGAGGCAGTATTTACTGAAACTACTCTCATTTTGCAGATTAAAGGAAGACCCGATAAATGGCCCAAACCTTATTATGTATTAAGATGCTCTCCATATTGCTGCAGGGCACCATTCTTTTACTCCTTACCCTGACCATCCACCACCAAGTTCTTACTGATCCTGATTGCCGAAAATATGTCACAAGGTAGGCCTTTCTTCCCCATTCTTGTTAACATCACCCTGTTTTGGAGCCCATCGTCCCTCATCCTGACTGCTGCCCGGTCTCTTCACAGAAACCGCCACTGTCTTCACACCTCCCCTTGGAATCCCCCCAAAGCCAGACGGAGCTAGCCAGCCTCCTGATGTGATCACTTCCTGTCCCCCTCCCAACCCTTTAACGCCTTCCACCACACATGGCCAGATGTCAAATATGGCCAGTGGCTCGCTTTTGAATGGTCCACGAGCTGAGAATGGTTTCTACTTTTAAACGGTCAAAAAACAAATCAAAAGAATAGTTCATGTCCTATGAGGATTATCTGGAGTTTGAATGTGTGGCCATAAATAAAGTTTTATTGGATACAGCCACAGTCATTTGCATATGATCTAAGGCTGTTTTTGCATTTCAGTAATGGAGTTCCTAAGTTTTGATCTTAGGGCTTGCAAAATCTTAACTATTTACTTTTGGCTCTTAAAAAAAAGAAAAAAATCTGCCAGCCCCTGACCTACAGGATACACTTCAAGGCACCCGAGTTCCTCCACAATCACGACCCCTTCCATCTGCACATTACTAACACCACCCCATGCTCTCCCTATTTTTTTTTAAAGATTTTATTTATTCGACAGAGAGAAACACAGCCAGAGGGGGAACACAAGCAGGGGGAGTGAGAGAGGGAGAAGCAGGCCCCCCGCCGAGCAAGGAGCCCGATGTGGGACTCGATCCGGGGTCTCCGGGATCATGACCTGAGATGAAGGCAGTCGCTCAACCAACTGAGCCACCCAGGCGCCCTCCCTATTCTTTTCTGCTGCTGCTTCTCATCTTTGTAGGACAGGCCTTTCCACAACATTACTTTCATGTTCCTAATTCCCATTCATGTTCTGAAAGCCCTCTTAAGGTTTGAGACACTGCTCCTGACTCACCAACCCCTCCTCAAACTGGGCTAAAGGTCCCTCGTCTCCAGTCTCCACCCTCCAAACTGGACAGAGTGATGCAGCTTCTCTGCTCCCACTTCAGTGTTTGCCACAGGCCTACTACGCAGGGAGGGAAGAGGATCAAACCCCTGACCTTGAGCAACTTTTGCCTTTAGAGAGTGAGCAAGTACCAAGTGTAATTCTGACCTGAGGACGCCATCGGGGGGCGGGGGGAACGGACCTCCAACAGGGAGGTGAGGGAAGGCCTCTGGAGGAGGTTCCGTATAAGCTCAGGCCTGAAGGACACACAGGGACCAACCAGGCACAGGTGCAACTGCCCTGAGGTGAGAATGACTTGGCTGCTGGGACTGGAAATGCTGGAGGGCAACCAACCACCCTAACACGGCCCTCTGCGATACGGGGGCCGCCAGCCACAGGTGGGCATCCTGATTTCAGTTTAAATAAATCAAAAATAAGATTAAATCAGAAATTGAGCTCCTAGGTCACACTACATACATTTCAAGTACTCCAGGCCATCTGTGGCTAGGGGCTCCCATAGTGACCAGCGGAGACGGACCATTTCCAGCATCAGAGAAAATTCTACCGGACAGCACCGATCATGTACTACAAAGTCTCATCTCAGGATCTGAGCAAAGAAATGCAGATACCTGAATGGTTCGACGAAGAAAATACATCTAAACATGCCTCCGAAGCAGCTCCTTAGCAGCCCTAATGGGTTGGACCTGCACTGGAAGTCCTTACAGTGACTTGAAAGGTTCTGCGTTTTCTATTCCACCCTCCACCCCAAGTATCTGCCAGCCCTTATTTCCTATACCTTCCCCCATTCAAGGAATGAGGAGGAGGCCAGGGTTCTGGGAACAGGTTTTGTGTTGAATGTTTGTGTGCCACACTTTTCCCCAACACTCTGCCGTGTATCTCTCTCCTCCTCATCTGCTTAAATGCCACCTCCTGGGGCACCTGGGTGGCTTAGTCAATTAAGCATCTGACTCTTGGTTTTGGCTCAGGTCATGATCTGAGGGTCCTGGGATGGAGCCAAAAGTCAGGCTCTGTGCTCAGTGGGGAGTCTGCTTGAGATTCTCTCTCCCTCTCCCTCTGTCCCTCCCTCCACTCAATCGCTCTCTCTCTAAATAAAGTCTTCCCTTGAATGACTTTACTGACCACCAGTTCTTTTTTGTAACTTTTTAAAAAAATTTTTTATTTATTTATTTGCCACAGAGAGAGATCACAGTAGGCAGAGAGGCGGGCAGAGAAAGAGGGGGAAGCAGGCTCCCTGCTGAGCAGAGAGCCCGATGCGGGCCTCGATCCCAGGACCCTGAGATCATGACCTGAGCGGAAGGCAGAGGCTTTAACCCACTGAGCCACCCAGGCACCCTCTTTTTTCTAACTTTTTACAAAACTAAAAAAAAATTATAATTTTTAAAATTTAAATTTAATTAATTAGCATAGATTGTATTATTAGTTTCAGAGGTACAGTTCAATGACTCATCTGCCTTTTTTTATTTTTTTAAGATTTTTATTTATTTGACAGAGAGAAACACAGCAAGAGAGGGAACACAAGCAGGGGGAGTGAGAGAGGGAGAAGCAGGCTTCCCACCAAGCAGGGAGCCCAATGTGGGGCTCGATCCCGGGTCTCCGGGATCATGACCTGAGCCGAAGGCAGTCGCCCAACCAACTGAGCCACCCAGGCGCCCCAGTGATTCATTTGTCTTATGTAACTTTTATTATGGAAATTTTAGAACATCTATACAAAGGAAGAATAGTATGAGGAAACCCTCTGCACTGATCAAGTTTCAAATACCAACTTTCTACCATTCTTCTTTCATCTATTCTCCCCTGACTCAACATTTCTTTCCTCCCTCCCTCTGTCCCTCCCTTCTTTCCTTCTAACTTTTTTGCTGGAATATTCTTTTTTGAAATTTAATTTAACAATTTAATTTTTAAAAATATGTAACATATTATTTGCTTCAGGGGTACAGGTCTGTGAATCATCAGTCTTACACAATTCACAGCACTCACCACAGCACATACCCTCTCCAGTGTCCATCCCCCAGTGTCCCACCCTCCCACCCTCTCCCTTCCTTGCTGGAATATTCTGAGGCAGATCCCAGACAATTATATTAGTTCACATTATTTCTCCATAAATATTTCAAATCACAAGATAAAGCCCTGGGGTGCCTGGGTGGCTCGGTAAAGTGTCTGATTCTTGATTTTGGCTCAGGTCATGATTTCAGGGTCGTGGGATCGAGTTCCAAGTGAGGGGATCAAAAAAAAGGTGAAAAAAGATAGGAGTCCTATTTTTACGAAGTTTAGGGTTTTTTTGGGCAGTGGGGGAAGTAAGACTAACCAACCAACTCATGTGACAGAGAACTAAAAGGATGGAACTGGGTAAGACAGAATAAAAAATAGAGCAAAGAAGAGACTAATGAGGTCTGGAGTTTACAAACAAAAATAAAGAAAAAAGGTCTCAAAGGTCTGTAGAGGTAGTGGTGATGTGGGGGTGACAGGAGAAGACTTATCAAGGGGGGTGCCCATGAGCATCCTGTTAACTGGAACAGGCAAGGCCTGCATGAACAGTGACCCCGATGCTTATGATTTATGGAGTTCTGTGTGGGATGCTTCTGGAAGCGCTGAGAACTGAAGGGAGACTAGGAGTGTGAGAAGATGACCAGCATCTGCTGAACAGCCTTCCCCTCTTGACTATGCTCCCACATCATACTTTCAGCCTCAGGCAGACGCCAGAAACTTGGGTTTCTCATCCTCCCCAGTAGCCAAGGAGGAGGAATGGACTTGAACTCTGCTCACCTGCTCTCCTCTTGCGGGGTTTTGAGTTAGAAGACATCAGCATAGAAAAGGAGGTGCTTTTCTAAGTGAAGGAGGATGCATCTGGTTTGGGGCCAGCAGTGCAAACCACCCTGTCTCAGGGCAGGAGGGAGACAGGGCGTCCCTGGCTCAAGTCTTGCCATATGGCTTGGGTACTGTTCTGGCTGCGAGCCTCATCTTCCCAGAACTTCCGTGAGCTACCTCAAAGCTTGACTGATGTCTTGTTTGTTTAAACTAGCCAGAGCGGGTCATGGTGTCTGTCCTCCTCAGCTTCTTGACTGTCCTAGCACGACACCATGTGGCTGAGGACCATCTCCTAGAGCTACATCCACTGGGCTCCCCTCCACACTCTGGCTTAACTTCTCAGTATGTGTGATGGTTAATTTTATGCATCTACTTCACTGGGCCAGGGGGGTACCCAGATATTTCATCATCATTATTTCTGGGTGCTTCTATGTGGGTATTTTGGGGATGAGATTAACATTTACAGTCATTATTAGACTGAGTAAAACAGATCGCTGTTCTTAACGTGAGTGGGCCTCATCCAATCAGCTGAAGGGCTGAATAGAACACAAAGGCTGGTCCTCCTGCCAGACAGTGTCTGAACTGGACGCTGGCTTTTCCTGCTTTCTGAAGGTGGAATACCAGCCCTGCCTGGGTCTCAGGTGCACCAGGCCTTGGGCCGAGACTACACCATCAGCTCTTCTGGGTCTCTGGCTGCTGAATCACGCTGCAGATCTTGGGGCTTGTTGGCCTCCACAATCACATGAGTCAATTCTGCATAATAACTCTTGTTCTGCATAAACATACATCCTATTGATCCTGTCTCTCTGAAGAGCCCTGATTAACATAATACCCATCCTGTGTTCCCATTCTGTCTGCTCGCGGTGGATAGACGCCCCCTCTACTCCCTGGAATGTGGGCGCAGGTCTCTTCTCGCTATACACTCTTACTCAGCGAATTATTTCGGGATCAGGAATTCAGCCACTGTCTCTAGAGCACGCCCCTCAAATTTTCACTCCCCGGTGAAGGAAGCAAGAAGGAAGCAACAGCTCTTTGGGAATTCTCCCTCCACTGTGATCCAGGGCTCCTTTGCTCTTGGCAAACAGAGTTTGGCTCTGTAGGCACAAGCTCATCCATCTGAAGCAGTACAAAGAACATCTGCTTTGTGGGTAGAAAACGAAACATTATCTTTTAGTCATTTCCTTTCTTCTGCCACAGATTTAGAACTAAAGGCAACAAGGCCCTTTCAGATTGTTGCCTTCAGAGAAGCCACCAGTTCAGCAGCAAGTGGGGAGCAAAGAGAGGCTGGGCTGACGGCCTACATTCTGAGGCACGGGAGGAAGCCCAGTCAGGGCCCCGCACTGCCCACCAACCCTGGGGGCCGGCGTTTTCTCTTCTGTGTCTTCTTCAAAGACTTTTATGCCTTGAGTTGTTTTCCTGCAAGTGACAGAACACATGATTTCATAATCTCTCATCCAAACCCCAGGACCACATCTCAAGCTGTTAGGGTCATGTGCTCACATGTCCTACTCCAGATCAGGAAGTCCTTTGTGGTCTTCACGGGGGACAGAGCTGGGAGACAAGGCTCACCTGCTCCTGGAACAGCCCGCGCCTCTCGCCTTCACCTGCACGGGCTCTCCCCAACTCTGGCTTCATCTGGGAAGGGAGAGTGAAGTTCAGGAGCACCGTCTTTTTTTGTTTCCTTTTGGTTGTTTCTGTGAAGTTTTTGGCTCCTTGTGGCTGTGTTTCATTCCCTTTTATATCCCCTCAAATTAGTCTTTATTCTAGGATTTTAATTTTTCCTTTCCTTTGGTTTTTAGAGCTGTTGGTTTCCACAGCAACCCTACCCGGGTGGAAATGCAGCCCTTGCCAGGTTGGCCCAGAGGGGCCCTGCACAGAGGAGGTCCTTTTCCACCAGCAGACCAAGCAAAGACGTCTATCCCAAGTGGCCTGGAGCCCCTAAGGCCGCCTCACCCCAGGCCAAGTGGTGGAAAAGGAACTCTCTCTTGAGCCGCCAGCACTAGGATTAGTTAGCTTTCACCGAAAATCAAAGGAGTTACGATGGCTTTTCATGCCTTACATAAAACAATAAAAAAGGACCTCAACACTGAAAAACATTTTTCAAATGGGAACTTATTTTTAAAACATTACCAGACCTTTGCTCTAGGAGATTTTGCCCCATGTTACTTGGTGGCAACATTTTTACAGAATCGGGGGATTCACAGAATTTCTGTCTTTATGCAGCAATTTTGAGCACATCCTAGGATACCCGATGTGTGAAAAGGAAACTTTCCCCATCTATTGTATGTCTTTTATAAAAATGAAAGGTTTATTTTACTTTGTAATCTGGCAAAGTTAGAAGGTACTTTGTACTAGAGTTTTCTTGTATTTTCTCCAGTTTCACCCAGTACCTATGTACCTTATCATTCGATTTTATTTGCTCTCAAAATTTAATGAATCGTGGCCTTCAAGCAAATTATATATATATATATATATTTTAGAGCTCTATCTATGTAGAGATCTATCTATATCTATAACATACATTGTATAGAACGGGATATATATGTTGTATAGAATGGGAATATAACCTATATTAACATATACTGTATTAGTTATATATAACTATTATGTTAATGTAAACATTTTCTATATATCATGTTATATATTGTCTATAATATATATGTTACACATATACCATATACATACATACCATAATATATAGCATCTAATATATACATATACATTATATATAGAACAATAAAAATCTGCTACAACTGCATATCCCAGGACTCTCTTATGTCCAGTTTTAGCTGGATTTAAAGCATTTGACAAACCTTGTGTGTGCTTAATTATAAAAGTAATATTCAGTACGGCATTCTTCTGCAAAGTCAGAACTTCTGTTCTGTCCTCAGAGGAGAAAGGACAATGCAGGCGCACTCCAGAGGGACAGATCTGTTCGGCACTGGTCCCTCCCTCCTGATCCACCGACTGTGCCATCAGGAGCCATGCTGTACGGAAGATACCTTTTGCTCTTGATTGAATCAGAAGCTGCCCTGAGTTCTCTCTATTAATCTGTGGTCATAATATCTCATACAGAATTCCTCCCTCATTTTGGGAGGCTTTCCTTGAAAATGTGGCATCAGAGGCTTGTGATCTCTGTATTTCCACCTGAATTTCTTATTCACTTGAAAAAGCATGGAAGAGATATATTTGCTGCTACAGCTCCCCCCCGCCCCGGGGGCGGGGGGAGTTACAATCCCATTTTGCACCTTTTTGTGTTTTACAGTCTCTGGCAACTGACTCGTGCTCTGAACTTCATGAAAAGCCCGCTACATGGTCTACTCAACAGTTAGAGCTTCTGTCTGGGATAAGGACAGATCTGTGCTGTTCCCATGAGTGGCTTCTGCTGGCTAGCCCCTCTGCAGGGAATGTGTCCTGTCTGCACACAACACATTCTCTCCCTCCCCCACCCCCACCCCAACCCCCTGGTCTGTCTGTCCCTCTCATATATCTTACTTTCATCTTGGCAGGGGTGCCAGGATAGCTCTGGGTGATAATCAGTGGATCCCCGGCCTGCCCAAGAAATATGCATGAGAGTCAAACTGATGATCATCTTATTAACAATTTTCTACCCAACATCACCAAGTTGCCAAGAATGTTGAAATACACAGTAAACATTTGCAAAAACATAGCAACTAAAGAAGCCATGTTATGTAGAGAAAATACATAATATATGTATGACACTGATTTTCTATTTTTTAAAAGTGACAGGATGGCTTCTTCTAACCTGAAACACTCTATAATGGAAAATGTACCCCAAAGATACAGATGTAGTGAAAAGAAGGGCCATATGCACCCCAATGTTGCTCACAGCAATGGCCACAATCGCCAAACTGTGGAAAGAGCCAAGGTGCCCATCAACAGATGAATGGATAAAGAAGATGTGGTACATATACACAATGGAATACTATGCCTCCATCAGAAAGGATGAATATCCAACTTTTGTAGCAACATGGACTGGACTGGAAGAGATTATGCTGAGTGAAATAAGCCAAGAAGAGAAAGTCAA
>PITA01001526.1:0-113554 GCA_004023965.1 Spilogale gracilis | reverse complement strand
CTGGAACACTGGAAAAAAAAATTAGTAACAATAAAAAAAAAAAGAAAAGAAAATGTGATACTCGTACACCAACAACCTACTGAAGTGTATTGGATAAGCAACCTGTTATGTCTCTCCATTTACCACTAAGTTAAATGTCAAAAGTCATTCTCTATTATTGCACATGGTACAAAATGAAGCTTTCTGGGGCTGGCTTCACATGTGTGTTATGCGTTAAAAGCAACTAAAAAGTGACTACATTCTCGTGACTGGTCAACGGGTTATTTGGGTAAACATCCCAGGATAATCTGGAAACTATTGCTGGATTGACCTGGTTCAACCAAACAATTTACACACCTAACCAAGTATTCTCAAGCACTATCATTTTGGACTCTTCCTATGATCCCACTTAAAAAAGCTATCTGACAACAAACAGACACACCCCCAATCCTCTTCCACCGTTAACAGGAGTTGCTCGGATATAGCTTTAAGGTACTACGTGAAGGTACGGTTAGTTATCTTGAGGAAAACTTCTCCAAAAAAATTCAAACCAGTGCAGAATGAATGATGCTCCAACTGTTCAGAAGACATAAGAATTGAAACAGTTACTGAACATCAAAATGGTGCTAAAAATAGCTTTTGACAAAGCTGTGGCTCCCGCTCTAGAGACCTTTTCCATAGAAGTCAATATGTATGCAAAAACCAAAATAACCTCCTTTTATTCAGATACCGGAAAGTACCCAATGATTCTGACATTTACCTTCTGGTGTAAATATGGCCAACTCCTGTCTGAGCCCATGGAGCATCCTTGCGAAATGAACAAGAGAATTATGACAATGTAACACTCTGGGGACAAGAGGACCCACAGGAGTTTGTAAGGAAATCACTGGAAGCAAACACTTTAAAAGGTTTCTGTTCTGATGGTGTTTTAAAATCTTCACAATGGCAAAAATCCCCTCAGGAGAGTTTGGAAGAACCTGGGAGCTGCGAAGGTAATGAGCGATATTAAGCATGTCTATAAAATTAACATACACACCTTAGCCAAGCTTTAAAGATCTGTTGGAAGATGCTAGTGGACGGTTGCCAAGGAAACCTGGTGGAGGAAAAACTCCGTGTGCGTGTGTGTGTGTGTGCGTGCGCGCCTGTGAACGTGTGTGTGTGTTTCCAGAGCTCCTTATATCTATGGATATATATTTTTCATAGTTTTTGTCTAGGACTAGATCAAGAACAACATGATATGAAATTGATTTTGAATAAAGAAGCCTATGGATGTTTATGATTAAGAAGGTTTTTTGTTCGTTTGTTTTTTAGCAAGTCATTTCTCTCTCTAGGAAGAGAAGTTCAGAAGTGCTAAGTGGGAGCTAGTGGTGAAGAAGCAAACTCATTAATTACTTTTAGAACTGAAAAAAAAGGGCAAAAAATGCAAGCTGAAGTGGCTTGCTGGAAGGCTGTGAATAGCCCAAGTGTGCCAGGCCCTCTGGCACTTGAACTTCTAGGAAAGAAAGATAAAGGTCCCAGAAGCAGCTGGTTTAGTCAATGCAGTGATTAAATTACCCATGTGTGCTTATCTTTCCACAGGAATGGAGATAGTTAACAAGCTACAGTGAACCTATTATTAAAACGTTCCTTTCTGTTTCAGAAAGAAGCTTAAATATCTCAAGGCGCTTTAAGGTCCTTGATGTGAATGTCCCGGACTGATGCCGAATGTCAGAGAAAGGATATCGCGCAGCCACAGTGTGCACGCCTGGCTTCAGGCTCCTTGCTCAGGAGCTGTGTGGTCCCAGTCAAGTCCACAGCCTCCCTGAGCCTCTGTGTCTTCATCCATAAAACAGGGATACCGTCTGCCTTTAAAGACACTGTAGGATTTGCCAGAGGACCCGTGATGGTGTTCGGAAGGCGGGAAGGCGTCTGCTAGCACGAGCGCGTTCTCTGCCTCCTGGCCCGCATTCCCCTAACTTCATCTGGTGAAACAAAAGCCCTGGGCTTCTTCCCCCTCCCCACCCTCCAAAAGTCTCTCAATGAAAGAGAAATAAAAAAAGGAAGATACTGTGCTTTTCGGAGTACAGGGCTGAGGACTCTGACAACCTGTGAGTCTCATCTCCCCAATGACTCCTTAATGCTCTTAGTTTTCTCCTCTGTAAAGAAAGGAGGTAACACTGCGCCCCCTTGCTAGGGCTAAAGTGCCTAGTATGTAATACAGCACACGGTGAGGATTTAATGACTGTTAGCCATTTCTGTAATTGTTTCTCAACATCTGACTCGTACAAGAGGATCACCAAGGACTTTTAGACGATTCACAAAAGTCTTCCTGAAAAGGTTCATGGAAGATTCTCCCTTCTCTTTCACACCCAGTCCCCGTCAAGTCCCAAGGGCACAAGGAACTGCCACTGCTAGGAGACAGCTCTACACGGGTCCCTCGTATTTCTGAGCATCTTGTAAGGCATAGACTGCTCTTTGTTCGGGACCTCTTCAAGGATGTTTAGTGAATGGCCTTGCAAGACAGATGTGTCTCCCTCTAACCGAGGGACAGGCATGCCCTTTGTGTTCCCTAAGCTCCTATAATGCAACCCACTGCGTGTGCAGGTCTCATCCAGCCCTATGGGAAATGGGGCCAAAAACCTCGACACTCTGGTGTTGCACTGCTGTGAGGTATAAAAAATCCTTCATCTCTGACCCACAAGTGTCATGTCTTCAACCTGCACCTGTCAAACCGTGGGAGACTGCCTTCTGAGCTTACAAGTAGGGCAGAATGCAGACACTTCACAGTTCTGGACAGCCTCTAAGGAACCCAGGGAAGTCCCCAATTTATGAAGGCACTGAGGTGGGAAAGGAGTGGATGAGGGTCCTGGGAGAAGGACCAGGAAAGTCAGAGGGAAAAACGAGATAAGACAGTCCCGAGTTTGGGGGAACGCCCCCTCCCCCCCTTTTTTAAGATTTATTTACTTATTTTGAGAGACAGCATGTGTGCATGCACATGGGTGAGCCAGGGGAGGGGCAGAGGGAGAAGGAGAGAGAGAATCTCAAGCAGACTTCCAGTTGAGCAAGGAGCCCAGGACGCTGAGATCGTGACCTGAGCTGAAACCAAGAGTTGGATGGACACTTAAACGACTGAGCCACCCAGGTGCCCCTCAAATTCTAAAATAATCCTTTATCAGGGATGATCCAGGCTGACCTTTTCTCTCCGCAAATTCTAACCTCTCCCACTCCTCCGATCGCACCTGTCCCCTTACCAGCCACACGGCTCCACTGGTTTAACAGTATCATTCCACTCCAGTATGTTCTACATGGGCCCAGCCTCCCCAACAGGAAAACAAAGTGAAACTGCAGAATCCGTCAGTTTTCCATTCCAAGCATTAGTGTGTGTTCTGTTTTTAAAGCACTGATCATTTTAGTTCCCTTATAAAGTGTGAGAGTTGAAAAGCCACACTTAGGTCATCATGAGCAATAAGGACAAATGGAATGGAAATTCTAAGCTAATTAATTGCTATTCATTTAATAGTGTAAGAGTGTACATATTTAGTGAAATACTATGTCTGCTTTTCACACATTTGAATAAATTCAGTATTAATGAGACAGCGCTGTAAACTGTGCTCACTTCTACATGTTACAGACCTTATAATGTTCTGATTAATATCAATATTTATGAAATCCTATTTATATGGGTTGTCTAGGAAATTTAAAACTTTTCACAACCAACCTAAATTTCCTGCTCCATCTGAGGGGGGGAAATGTGATTCTTCTGAACAGCAATGTACCGGTCCTTGGGATTTTTTTCCATAGTGAGCACCAACATACAATATTTTCCACACAGTTTAAGTTTATAGAATGGTTCTTAATTTGTGCCAAATGCATTAACATTTCACTTTCTAGCCTTTATAGCTCATATATGGACATCAATGTCAATAGAAGGATTTTATTTTCCACTCCTGCCTTGAAAAATAAGAACTCCATACTCCTCCTCACTGCCAACTTGATTAATAATTCTGCAACATAAAATGGGGATTTATTTTTCCAAGCTCCAGTACAGAAGGTCTGCCATATTTTGTCTTATATACGGAAGCCAATACTATTATTAGCTCTTCTTCACAAAGGCTATTAAATGTCACCTGTCAAGTGGGTCACACATATACTCACTGAAAAGTCACTTGGCTCAGATGAAAAATTCCAAAGTTACCGGAGTGGCAGGACGAATGATTACATCTCAAAGAGAGCCTGTGGGCCACAGGAGTTAGCAACACGACTGGAGGCAGAAAAGTCCACGGATGAAAGAGGTTAAAATGAAACTTCAGGGTGGCCAACAGCTGACCGGCCTTCCCTACCCATGAGCCAGGGAGAGAATTCTAGTTAGTGCACCTTGCCCCCGGGAACCCACACCAAAAAAACCTGGGAATTGGGAAAAGTAGTGGGAGGTGTCAGAGGCTTCATCCCCACAAAGATAAAACACAGAGCTCTTGACTGTGCTCTAACTTTTAATCCTTCACTTTACAGATAAGGACTGAGGTTCTCATTCAAGGTTACATGGCTAGCTTGTAACTGAGATGGGAGTGGAAGGATGAGTAGGTGTATTGGACTTTGACATCTTAACTAAGGTTAGGATGGTCCTGCGGGGACTACCTGCCCCGGCTCTAAGCTAGAGAGCTCGCCTTTATGTGCAAACTAAGCCGTCTGGAGCCCCCGCCTCAGTCACCTCCTTTATGGGGCTCTCATACTGTGGGCCACTATCCACCTGCGCTGCTGACCCCAGGGCCAGATATCAGGCAACCCGGGACAGCCCCTCTACCCCAGGGCCTGCTCAAAGTATTCAAACTAGTCTACTCTGGCCCTTCCTCACTCGTTCCTTCCCTAGAAAACCACAAGAAGGCTCTTGCCCACATGTGCCCTTACTCCCTCTGACACCTGACCAACCTGCTACCTCCCCGTGGGAACCCTGACAATGTCACGCCATGCCCCTTCCTCTGGGGAACTGTGAGGATAACAAATTATCTCTTCAATGGCAATCATCTCCTGATCTCACCATACCTGAAGAATAATATAATCTAAGTTTGTTTGTTTTTAAGATTTATTTATTTATTTATTTATTTTTTTTGAGAGAGAGAGAGAGAGAGAGAGAGCAGGAGGAGGGGCAGAGGGAGAGAATCTTCAGGCAGACTCCCCACTAAGCATGAAGCCCGACTCCGCGGCTTAAACTCCTGACCCATGAAATCATGACCTGAGCTGAAGCCAAGAGTCAGATGCTCAACCGACTGAGCCACCGAGGCACTGTTACAACCTATGTTTTACAACAGTAAACGATGCAAGGATTTTATGGCTGAAGGTAAGTCATAAGCAGAGGTCTAGTGACTTGCCTTGAGCAGGAACTTTGTAAAAGTCTCAGCTGAACGAGTAAGCAGCACATTCCCAATCACAGTGCCCACTGGACAGGGAGGGGGGGCTCTGACTTGTCAGGGAGGAATGGGACAGGACTCCCTATGGGGCTCGATGAAGCTCCAGGTTCCCTTCCAGACTCTGACAGCTGTCAGCTGACTCAGGGCAGAGAAGGAGAAAGTATAGACTTAAAACAGCAGAGGTTCGCTGAAGACTTCCGCTGTAGAGTAGCTCTTAAAACAAGATGCAAAATGGACTGCCACAAAAGGGGGACCAGAGGTGGAAGGGAGAATGAGGAGACTCCTGTGGAAGGCCAGTCCCTGAGATCACAGAGAGGGGCTTGCTGGTGCACATGGGAGAATGCAGGACGGTGGTGACAGAAATAGGAAGGAGGGTGAACTTGAGTGTGAACTGAGCCACTGTCAACACAGGAGAGGCCTGGGGAGAGGCTCTTAGTGGAAAAGGTACCAAGGCTTTCCTAAGGAAGGGTCTGACTGTGTGGCTATGAACGCACAGGCCAAGCATGGCCTCTGAGAAAAGAGACGGGGGCATCACAAGGTGACTGCACGGTTCTTGCTGGGGCTGGTCCCTATCTTCACACATCTGTCCACATCATTGGATTCAAACACATACTAAGTTACAGATTGCAGTTCAGGTGTTTCATGAAGGCTACAACAGGTAAAGTGTTTTTGGTTCTCCTTTGAGAAAGTCACACAAAAATACTGAAATCTGTTTAAATCACCCTGTCATTGAAATCAGTAAATTCAGAGTAATTTATTTAGCTCTTTTAGGATGACGTGTTCTTCTAAAGTTGACGGTCAAGACCACCCAATGTAGGGTGAAGGCTCTCAAGGGTGACCCCACAATGGAAATGAGGGCAGTGGCAGAACCCACATCCCTGTACACACAGAACCAGCAGTTACTTCTGGATTCCCTTCTTCTGCTCAGTTAGGTCATAGCTGCTTTCTCATCAGATCTAAGTTCAGCAGACACCCCTCGTGGCCAACACTTCTGCCAAGTCAAGCTTCCCAGAACAAGGCTTTTCATCACACCACAGTAGTTTTGTTGGAGTGAACTTCGGGATCTTTTCAGGGCTTGGGCTGTGGCATTTTCTGGGTACAGACTTGTACTTGGATCCAGGGTGCTGGGGAGATGGTCCCTATTGAGTGATCTTATTTCCTGCTTCCATGGGCTGACCCAGTAGCATAAGGAGGACAACCGCCCACATATCCTCAACAGCACAAATACTTTGACTTTTTTTTCAGGAAGTTGTGAATGAACACAAATCCCACAACCTCCCACATCACATACATGGGCCATGAGGGCTGAACCCACCACCCCGGCAGAGCACATACCAGGTTTCAAAAGGCTTGAACCAAGAGGCCATACACAGGTTTACTGAGTTAGGGTTTTGTCTTAAAGTAGTGACCGGAGGAAGAACCCCAGACGACAACATCCACCACCATAGAAACATGAATTTATTCTTCCAATACTGTGATGCCTCCTTTCAAAAACCAAACAGTATTTAGAGCTTATTCAGAAAGAGAGAGTGTGAGAGAGAAAGCAGGAGCAGGGGTGGCAGAGGGAGAGAGAGAATCTCAAGCAAGCTCCAAGCTCAGCACAGAGCCCGAGGTGGGGCTCGATCTCAGGACCCTGAGATCATGATGTGAGCTGAACTCCAGAGTCAGATACTTAACCCACTGAGTCACCCAGTTGTCCCTAGAGCTTACTTAGGAGCATGGCGGGGGGAGGGCAATGTGAGGAAATGAAAACTTTTAATTACTAGAAAAGATTAAAAGGTTGTTTCTTTTTCATGCTGTCCGTATTCAGGCCTTAATCTTTCAGAATCACTGGTTGTTATGCAAACAACTCAAATGCCAACCATCATCCTCCTTGTCCAAGTATACCATCAGGGTATGCGGATTTACTCGGGAAGGGCGTGTACTGTGATCAGACAGAAAGGGAAACTGTTCCCTCATTGTGAAAGTTCATAAATGCGAGGGCCTGCTTCCTCAAGAGACAGTCTTGTAAATAGGCAAACATCTGCTAACATTTAGTTTTTAAAAGGACAAAGTGAGTTTTTAAAGATAAAGAACAGCTCAGACATGTTATCTTGACACAGTCGCTGTTGAGCGTTATTTCCATAAAGAACTTCTCCAGTTTTTCAACTTAAAAAAAAAGTAATCTTACTACGAACAAGTATTCCTTGTTGCAAACCTGGTTCTACTTGCTTTAAACTTTACATATTCCATCTTCTTGCTCATCTCTTATTATGATGTAATTTGCAAATAATAAATTAATGAATGTAGATAACTAAAACATGAATGTGATACAAATTAGGAGCAAACAGAAACCAAGTTCATCTCATTTTTCTAATGCACATATTGACTGAAATAACCAATATTCAAGGAAGCTGAACATGTGCTTACAACTCACAATTTAAAAGCCACCTGGAGCAAACCACCATACTTAGTCTTGTCTGCCAACTGCCCAAGTTTAAAATGAGATACTCAAGAGCATGTAATTTAAATCCACAAAGAAAACAAAATATTTGGAAGTGAAGAATCTAGCTTCTAAAGACTTGCTGTAGGACTTGAGCAAAATCTACATCTTCTATGCCTTTATTAATTAAAAACACGGGAAAACATTGCTGATGTTTTAATGTAAAAAAATGTTCCATGAACGGTAAAATTATTTTTGCTTAATGACACAAGTAAATCTTCAATTAGGAAGAAAGGACATTAGATATACGTTTAACTTCTAAACTCTGATTTTTAATTTTGGCAGGTGTGTGGGATTTGTTCTCAAGCAAACAACAAATTGTATCTCAAGACAGAAGTTGTCTTTTGGGTCTGACAATGAAAGATAGGTGAGCTTCACTAGTCAATTGTATTTAATGTTAAAGTTTCCTTTCGACCTGGAACCTCCAAATGTATATAAAAAAATGATCAGTTCTAAATTTCTGTCGCCATGCATGCGTGGGGCCAGGTGTGGACTGAGGGCATGTGGTGAAGGAGAACTTTGATGGGAAAGTGTAATACAAAATTGAGTTAAAAAAATAAAAATTTTGTAGGGGCACATATGTGGCTCAGTCTGTTAAGCATCCAACACTTGGTTTCAGCTCAGGTCATGATCTCAAGGTCCTGAGACTGAGCCCCACAAAGGGCTCCCCACTTATCAGGGAGTCTGCTTGAGATTCTCTCTCCCCCTCTGCCCCTCCCCTTGCTCTTTCTCTCAAATAAATAAATAATTTAAAAATACCTGGTATAAGTATAGGATATTAGTCTCCAAATAACTATCATATAGATTCCATTATTTGATCTTAATAGTAATAGCATCATATAGAATAGGTCATGTTCACGATTTAGAGTGCAAGGAAATATGACCTAAAATGTTCAGGAATACCCTGACAATGGCAGCTGAGAGGCAAACAGGTCTGGTCTTTGGGCAGCAGTGCTGTGACCCGCTCAGCGAGCTCTAGAGAAGCAGCAGCCTGCCTTGTCTCAGCTACGGCACTCTGCTAAAACCAAAACCTCTTCCCAACTGGCCTGCCTCCAAAACAAAAGTTTCTTCTTGGAGAAGATGTGCAAGGTTTAAGCATCATTTCTCCAGAGAGTTACTCCCACCCCTTTCCCCTCCCTGTGCCTGGAAACAGGATGGATGTTACCATTGGGACAAGGGTGGGGAGGCAAAAGAGCAGCAGTGGTGGGCAGCACTGGGCCCAGGGGAGCTGAGGGATGCAGGGAGGGAGGCCTGAGGGAGGGCTGCCCTGACACATACGCCTGTTGGAAACCTCATCTCTACATTTCATGCAATGGCAGCCCACTTGTCTCTCCTCCTTCCCCCAACAATACACGTTTACTACCATTGCCTTCCTTTCCAAAGATGGGCCACTTAGTCAAAGCATTTGTTTGAAAAGTCTAAGCAAGCTTTTGCATTTTTATATGTACAATATGGGATATGTGCAAGCTTCCTCCACCACAGGTATAACCTCAATGTATCATTTCAAAATTTTCCATTTGCACTGAACATGCTGAACGACTGCAAAGGAGGGAGAAGGTAGAAAGAAAACTGAAGCCATATCCCCTTCTAATTATTTTTAACCCTTGTGCTGCACAACCAGATAACAGCATATAAAGGCTCCTGTCTGCATGAAGCAACTTTTGCCTTCAATATGCAAATGCTTGTTTCCTCCTTTAAACAGATGTGATCTCCCTCCAGCCACTGAAAACAAGTAGTAAATATGGCTTAATCTCCATTTACCTTGGGACTCCCCTTTAATAAGTTCTAAGACACGTTTGTGGGGGGTGGGGTGGGGTGTGCAGACTGAAATCCAGGTTTGCATCTGCTAGGTCTGGTGCACTTTCTGTCACACCAAACAAAGCTGCCTGCGAGTCAAGCTCCAGACACTGCCTTTAAGACCTGACCAGACCAGAAGATCGAGAGAGAGAGAGAGAGAGAGAGAGAGAGAGAGAGCGAGCAGGAGAGAGCCCCCTGCTTGCAGAAGTGCAGCTGAGAGAAAAGCAGGGGAGAAAGCCTGCTCCAAGTTCCCAGCAGCAGGCAAAACGCAGGTGATGCTCTTGCTGATAAGTCACCCCCACCCCGAAGCTCTCCTTGCCATCTTGCCACTGAGCTACGAAATTAGTCCCCTCGAATGTGGGGAGGTTTACAATGTTTTTTGTTCTTAGACCTTTCTGAATGACAAAGCTCTGTGGAAGAGAAGCATGCATGGAGTCTGGTCTGGCTGGAGCTGGCAGGGGAGGCTGGGGAGAGCCCCTGGCTGGGAGGTCCCCCTTCCCCGAGGCCCCACTGGCCCTCAGCACTTTCGAGCCAGGCCCCTCAGGCAGAGGTCCAGCGAAGTGCTCTCTGTAAACTGCAGAGCTACTTCTTAAAAAAAAAACATGGCACCAAGATGTAACTCAACTACCATTCTGAGTTCAGCGCTTTTTTATTTCTGAGGGAGAGGTTCCCGATGGAGCAGCAGAGCCCCGAGGGCGTCCTGGCCCGGCCCTGCCACTCCCTGCATGGCAGCGACTGAGTGTGGGTCTGGGAAACTAGCTGCAGACAGTTCTGGGGTCTCACAGCACAGGATGAGAACATGTCTCTTCCTCTGCCGTGAACACGAGTTTGGGCTTCCTGCTGTGAAGAGCAGGAATACCTCCCCGCTTGCTGCCATGCAGCAGAACCTTCTCTCCATCCCGGATCTCCACAGCCAGAGAAAGGCCATCGGGAGACCCCAGGAACGTCAGGAGGGCGAACTCCAGCACGGGTGATGGGATTGCTTCTAGAGTGTCCCTGCCCTGGGCAGCGGCCCAGTCCATGACTGCACAGCCCTGGCCATGAGAACATTCGTCCTTGCCCTGACCTCACATTTTCCCTTCAGTAACTTCTCCCTCCTCAGTATCCTAAGGAGGGCCTTGTTGGGAATCAAAGACTAACACTCAGCCTCTCTCCTGAAGACCGTGCCTAGCAAGAATCTGGAGACGACGACATTCAAACCATAGACTGCCCCCAAATCATTTAGATACACTTTCACAGACCTTTATTATAATAATGGCACTGACCATTTTTAAAACAGGAGACGTGAGCACTTACAGATGTAACTTTTGTGTTTCTATATATTCCCAAGTCTGTTAAAGTATAAAGCACATCCAAACTAGAAGAAAAGTTAAGGTGCAAAATAAACATTCCAAGAGTAAAGAGAATATAGCCCTCCTGGGTGGAGGACTCCATTCACTATTCATACTGTCCTTCTTAATTTGGAAAAAAAATAAAATTTTTACTATGAAAGCCACTTCAGGATTTGCAGGGGTGTGTGACTGGAGAAAAGCAAGCCTCTACATTCCTCAAAGAGAGCAATTCATTTTCTGCTGGAACAGAGAAGAACTTCCTTTAGGCCAAGGTCTGAGCAAGCAGGAACTGCTCCTGTCCTGTATCTGGCCCACAGAGCTGACCACAGCCCCCAGGCAGGGATCTGGCCTCTCTTCCCACTATCTTTCCTGAAGTCTTCTGTCTTGCCAGCAGATATTTCCTGTTGACAATGTGCTTCCCTGATCAGACCCAGAGAAGCCAGCTTTCAGTGCCAAAACCGATAACGCGGAGGGGTGGTTCCCCAGGCGTCTGATCATACAGTATATGGTAGGGCAAACCGCCATCCTATGATGGGAAAGGATTTCAAAACAGGAGGCCACATACAATGGTATAAAAACACAGGCCTGAGTGCCTGCCATCGTCTTCACTCAGATCTTGACATTATTGGAACATACACATACACAAAGAGAGAGAGAGAGAAGAGAAATCCATATGGTATGTTTAAGAATTCTTTAAATTAGCTGATTACCCATATAATCATTTTTATAAAAACATAGCAGACCTGGGCCCTTGCAGATGCTAACTTTTATAGTTTTGCCCACTTGCAAGTCTTTTTAGGGCAGGCAACATGGGGAAAACCATAATTCATCTGGGCTGTGAATCATGCTCACTGTATAAGGAAGATGGTTATTGCGCCCGCCTGGCCAACCACCCAGCACCACAGGCTAAACGTGGCAGGGTGTTCTCTATGATTATCAAGTGATTTCTGGGGAAGGAGTTCAAGGAATCCTGCCACTCCTCATCCCCGGGACAGATGAAGACATTTCACCCCAGCCCTACAGAAAGGGAGCATAGCCCCCAAGAGCCTGCCTTCCCGTGTGCCTGGGGGAAGGGAAGGGAGCACCTGTCTGGGGTCCCAGGTAAGACAGGACAGAAGCAGCCTAGCACGCTGCCCCGCAGTCCAAGCCCACATGGCTGCAGCAGTGGGAGAGAGGCTGAACCAGCTCCATCTGGGCCCACATCCCTCTTCTACTGGAGTTGGGGGTTGTCCCTATGGATTGGCCGGTCTTGCCTTTCCTCATCTCAGAATGCTAAGCATTCAGATTCTAGTTTGGAATGAGAGAAAGAGACAACCCTCAGTTCTTTCTTTTTTAAAAGTCAACTTTATTGAGGTGTAATTTAGATGTAAGAAGTACAGCGACCGTAAGCGTGCAGGTGAGCCAGTGCTGACACACGCACATCCCCATGTAACCACCACCGCCACACGAGCGCATGGGACATTTCCCTCACCTGCCAAAGTTCCCAGCTCCTATAGCCTGTTCTGGGTCACTGATCCATTTAATAAAGGAAGGCAGGGGATGCCTGGGTGGCTCAGTCGGTTACTCAGTCAGTTAAGTGTCCAACTCTTAGTTTCAGCTCCAGTCATGATCTCAGAGTGCTGAGATCAAGCCCCGCACGGGGCTGGGTGCTCAGTGTGGTGTCGGCTTGTCCCTCTCCCTCCGCTCCCCTCCCAGCTCCAGAATCTCTTTCTCTCCAACAAATAAATAAAATTGAAAAGGAAGGAGGGAAGGAAGGAAGGAAGGCAGGGATGCAGGCAGGCAGAATGGCTGCTACTCTAGCTACTAGCTGTGCGCCTGGGCAAGTTATCTAATCTCCCTTTGTCTCATCTCCATCTGCAAAATGGGGACAGTAATGGTATTTAAAACAGTGTACTGTGTGTGTGTGAATTATATGGTGTGGTAAGAACAGAGCATTGAGACTCCTGCCTGGCATGGGGCTAGTCTTCCACACATGTGCCTGCTATTCCTCCATCATCATCATCATCATCATCATCATCATCAAAAATGGCTGAGCTTCCTTCTCTGGGACTGAATTTCTTGCCACAGAAGGTGCCTGGGGCAGAGCCCTGGGGAAATCACCGTTTGGTACCACATTATCCCATTATTCTAATAGACTCAGTACATCTGTGAATATGGATTTATTCACAGAGCTCAGGAAACACTCCTCTCAACTGAAAGTTTACTTATGTTTTAACTAATCAGGGCTACTGAGACCTTGATCACTCTGGGAACCTCTTCCTATTTTCCTCAGACTAACCTGGAGTCCTTCTCAGTCCCAAGCTCAGGCCTTAAAGGAGGGCTGATGTCCTTTTTATTGGGGACAAATAGGGGCTAGAGGGGGCTGAGGTTTAGTGTAAGGCAGGAAATTAATATAGAAAAGATACAACGAAGCACAAAGAAAAAATTGCACACATACAATTCCATCTCCCAGAGGATACTAAATGTGATATTCTGCCATACTTCCTCTTAGGTTTTTATTTTGGTTTGGATTTTTGACCATATTTCCTTCCATAGCAAGAAAGTTATAGTAAATAGATATTTTTTACATTTCTGACTTAAATTTAGCATATAAATATTTTCCCTTGTCCCTGAAAACTTACGTTAAAAATTACATATCATTCCATTATATGTGTATGTCGTATCACTACCTCCTAGTCTGGAGTTGTAGGTTGCCTCCAGTTTTTCATGACTACAAAGAATGCTCTGAGAACTCTTGTGCACAATCTACCTGTTTGGAATAACAGCATTCCCTGGCTTATTGAGAATCTGTATGTTCTGTTTAGACCATCTGGGCTGCGTGTGGAACACAGGCATCACCCCAGAGGGTGGCTTCCTTCCTCACTATCCATGCGCTGGAAGGACACACTTTGGTCCTTCCAAACTGCAAAGTCACACCAAAGTGTGACCAAAGTGTGTCCTTCCAAACTGCAAAGTTACTTTGTGTTAAGAAAAGGGCTTCTTGTGGCCCTGTTCTTACAACAAGAGCATGTTTCTCAGTGACCCTTTGCCTTTGGCTCTTTTAATTCTAAGAGGCCATCCCAGCTTTTAGAGGACCAGTCTTCTAGATGCTGACTTAGTGACTGAGGCAGGAGGGACAAGTCCACCCAAAGGGGGCCTTTTTACCTCTTAAGACACAGTCACTTTCTATTCCAATCCTCAACAAGGGTGAAGGTTTAAGCAGAATCTCAGAAAGGGCTGCATCTGCCTGATACCACTTCTTACTTAATGGACTGGCGACAAAGGCAAAGTCTGATGATTCGGTGTGTTGGTCTAACTGTCAAGACGGGCACTCAACATGCACTCCCGGTGGACACATGAATTGGCATTACCCCTCCGAGGGCAGTTTGGCAATACCCACCACGGTCACAAGCGCACCTATGTTCTGACAAGCCATTCCACTTTTAGGGATTTATTCCACAGACAGACTCACGCATTCTCTACACAGCGTGAAAGAAAAGATGTGCTGCCCATTTGGTCCTGAAGCAGGTTTGGGCGACACAAAGAGGAAATGTCCAAGCAACATCTGAAATCCTTGGGGTCTACCAGGAGCTGGGGTATACAGATACCTTCTGGGGGAGCCGACGAAGAATGAGAAAGTGTTGACAATTGTGTAAGGCAGAAAAGCGGTTCCTGAAGGTTCACGGAAGAGGGAGAGAGGAAAGTGATGCCGGGCAAAGTGAAGTGTGCGGAGAAAGAAAGGCACGGTGAAGTGTCAGGAAGGCCTGGACAGAGGTTGTGGGGATTGTCTGGAGACAGAGCAAAGCAAAACCGTGTGGCCAGAGAGGTGGGGTAGTAGTCAGCAACAGGGGACCCCAATGCCTTTGATGAGGTCTGGATTTACCCTGTAAGTCCACGGTCACTGAAGTGAAACACAAAAGCCACTTACATACATTTCAATCTAAAAAAATCCTTGGGTGTATTAATAGTTTGTATAGATACAAAGGACATAATTTATAAATATTTATACATATTACACATATTCAGGGCATAGGCTCCATTTTACTGCTCGAGGTATACAATCAAAGAAGTGTAGAGACCAGTGATGTCAGTGACCAGACATTGGAACCTCCTCAGCAGGAAGTGACATGACCACACTGGTTGGTAGGTACGATGCCAGGAGCTCAGGACTCTACCTCCTTAATGCCCAGAGCAAATGAATCTGGAAGAGGAAAGAGACCAGAAGGAGCTGAGGTCCAGCTTAGTCCTCCTGGGAGGAGAGCAGCTGCTCTAAGATTAGTGACCAAATCCCACGGCTACATGGAGAAGGGTCATGAAATCGGCTGGCTATCTATATGGGTAGCAGGATGAAACAGAAATAAGGCAATTAGGGGCGCCTGGATGGCTCAGTTGGTTAAGCAACTGCCTTTGGTTCAGGTCATGATCCCGGAGACCCCAGATCGAGCCCCACATCGGTCTCCTTGCTTGGCGGGAAGCCTGCTTCTCCCTCTCTCACTCACTCTGCTTGTGTTCCCTCTCTAGCTATTTCTCTCTGTCAAATAAATAAAATCTTAAAAAAAAAAAGAACTAAGGCAATTAACTCCAGCCTCTTGTAGAAGACATCCATTCACCTGCTTCCAGTGTAGTCCGTGTCATCAAGATGCTCCCCTTTAGACCCTAGGAGGTGGGAATCTCTGGCCAAATCCCCTAGTCCTTTCAGGGGCTTCAACTTGGTCAGTTCTGTTTAGGAGTTTTGAGGCACATGCAATCTTATTTTTCCTGTGAAAGAGTGTGCTTAATTTTATTTCCTGCAGATCCTTAAAGTGGGCTTAATATTTTAATCCTCTTCCCATCACTTTAGGACCTTCCAGAAGCCTCTCAGGGGTTCAAGAGGGGTAAAAGGTTTCAGAGGAGACAAAAGCACAGAAAGAACCACAAAGTCATCAGGGGGACATCCACTCCTACCCCTATTTCGGTGTCAAGGAGACCATCAAGGTGTTCAGAGAGCAACCAGGGAGGCTGATGCATGGTAAACTGTCTGGAGAGACTTAGCTAGACTCAGGAGGACAGTGAAGAGACTTCCGGGACCACAGTACATCTGTCCATCTCTATAGTCAAGCTTGTGGATGGCATGTATATGGAGCTGAGTCCCAGAATGTTCACCATAAAGGAACAATACACACCCACCCACTATTAAAAACTAAGACATGGTTGGGGATTTTGAACACATATGGGAAAGACTCTTTCTTAAAAAGTAGGGATGGGAGTAGGGAAACCAACAAAAGCAAAAACAATCCCTTCAGGAACTCAAGGAAGGCACAGGACAATAATTTTTAATAACATTCTTCACCATCTGTAGCCTTTTCATTAAAGACATGAAGACAGCAGGTAAAAATACCTCGCTTTTTTACATTAAACCATTTGAGACCATACAGCAGTTATGCCCATTTAAGAAATCATGATCTTCTAGTTGCACCTAAGTAGTTAGAATAATATGGTGTAGGGGACATACTGAAACTGATCAGTGAAAGTTTTGAAGAGTTCAGCAATTCAGCCTACTTCTAATTTGTCTAAATCCAACAGTTTCTAAATAAAGGATGTGAGTTTAATGGTGGTGGTATGTGAGCAGGTTTATGTGTTGATCTTGGCATTCCAAGTCACATCACTGTCAGACTCACACTGATTTATTTTCTATTTAATCCTTTGTGCCCACCATATGAAAGGATTTCCTTACATGTTCAAGTTTGCTACTTGGGAAAGGTAATGCAGATAATACATTTTCAAATATTAAATACTAAATGATTTCTTTAAAAAAATATTTTATTTATTTATTTGACAGAGAGAGATCACAAGTAGGCAGAGAGGCAGGCAGAGAGAGCAGAGGAAGCAGGCTCCCTTGCCAAGCAGAGAGCCCGATGCGGGCCTCGATCCCAGGACCCTGAGATCATGAGCTGAGCCGAAGGCAAAGGCAGAGGCTTAACCCTCTGAGCCACTCCCTAAATGCTTTCAATAATAAGGGAGCACATACAATTTTCCCAGATGACAGTTTTTGCTGAGGAAAATGAAGGTGATCTGGAACTCCGGCAGAACCCCCACTGTGATTTAATGAAAATAAAAACACACCTGTGTTTTTCCAGGCATCTTAAGAAATAAGCTTTTCTTTTCAGGTGGGCTGTCTGTCCTCACACTCACGTTCCTAAAAGAACCCTTTTCAGAGCCACTTCTTGCCAGCACTGAACCATGAGGAAGCCACGGTTTCAGCCCAGAGTCTTTAGAAGCCATCTGACTAGGTTTGTTTTACTTCTTTTTCCCCCACTGACACTATAACCCAGTTGTACAAACAGTTGTATAATTTTGTACAACTTTCACTTTAAGTCTTTCTTTTGGAAGAGATTACACCACAAAGGAAAACCCAAACACAAAAATTTTGCATTTATTCTAAGTTGAAAATTTCAATATATTCAAATTTTGCATTTATTCTAAGTTAAAAATTTCAATATATTCAAATACCAGCATTCCCAGTCAGAAACCTAAACCCTTTAATGAAAACTGAGAGGAAAAAACTGATGCTTCAAAATCGTAACTGTTTGTATCTCAAGTCAAAAAGAAGGACCATGTTGACTGTATTTTGTATCATTACAAGCTCATAAAACTACAGAATCAGCCTCACGATAGTATGAAATGTTTAGAAAAGAAAATGACTACGTAGTTGTTTCCAGGTCCATAGTTAGGCAAGGAATATATATACAGCCCTGATTTTTATCTGACAGTATTTATCATATAGTTGAGAAACAAATAGTGGATATTGTTTTGAAAATGAGCCAAGACAGCTATCTATGATTATGAGCCACAGTGCAAATTTTTGCAGGAAATAAAACTCTAGAGGTTATAATTCCTTTCGCACAAACACTATTTCTCTTTATGCTCCAGTGGTAACCTCAGGACCCATACAAGCATGGGTTGTTAGATCTTTTAAAAACCTTCACAGAGATTAGAAGACTGCAGAAAAATACCACTGGGGGTTAAAAAGAGCTTTCTGAAATTGTTCTAAATGGACAAATAATGCTTTGCTTTCTTTGACAGCTGTTCAATAACTGAATACATCTGGAGAGAGTCAGCTGCCAAGAGATTTCTATTTGGTTCACTACCAGGTTTTCTTTTCCAGAATGCTTTCCAACACTCAAACTAGTTTTATTTAGCTTAAGTGCATTTTAAAAAAGATCATTCTTATTTTAATTTCTTCCATCCTGTTCTACCCATGTTACAGTACATAAACTGTGGACTTACATGAGATAGCACCAACATTAAGGCTACCCCATGCATCTGAACTTCTGCTGGACACAAGTGGAGATGTGGCTGATTACCTTTAAGTTACCTCCAATTGGATACAGGGCTATTCAAATGCACTGACCCTTAGCTGACACAATCGGTCACCAGTAACAGTACCCAATCTGTTTCATAGTAACTATTACCATTTCAAAGAAAAGCATGAGGACGGTGGAGCTCTTTCAGGAGTAGCAAGTCAGTGGTCCTCTAAGTGGACTCACAGAGTGGGGTTGTTCTGGGAAATCTGTCTCAGTGTCTGGGTCTGGTGAAGAAGAAACGAGGCTGACAGAGACTGAGGCATGAAAACAAACCCCCAAAGACTTAATTTGCAATGAAAAATACAGTTCTCTATAGAATGGCAATACCCTCACTGGATAACTGATACTCTCCCCTGAAACCTAGGCCAATCCAAGAGACCAACTTCTAATCAAAAATTTATTTGGTGGACCATAGAGAATTACAAAAGTGAGAGCAAACCGTAGGATTCAGATGTATAACAGCATTGGGCTAAAATAACCCTACGCATACACCTCCACAACCAAAGTGTTCTTGTGACAGGGACCACAATATCTTCCACCCTGTGTTGTGATTTTACTTAGAGTAACTGGGGAGTAATACAGATGGGAGAAAAGAACATGGTATTACGAATCCAGTGTGATATAGCACTCCGTCTAGTTCCAACAATTAAAAAAAATCCTTAAACACAGTGCAAATACTTGAAAGCCAGTAGCCCTCTACTTGCCAGGAAAAGCTTCTACTTTTAATAGAAATATAAAAATATATTGTGGTGAAAAAAATCCACACAGGGCATAAACCATTTCAAAGTGAGGCATGAAAAAAAGGGAGGCTGGTGGTTAATCAATTTTGCAACACTGCTATCATGTGACTTTTAGTGAGGATTCTTGACACTCTGAACTAGGTGGCAAGTGAGATGGATGACTGCAAGATAAAGCTGAGTCCTTATCTCCACCCTGAAATGTGCAAGATTTGCAGCGGAAACTGTTGTGCATCATACCAGTCGGATTCAGTGAACACCTAGGCAAGAACTTGTCACATGCCCATCTGAGACACCACACTTCCTACTCTTCTCCATCTTTTCCTCTGGGAAGATGAAGTTATTTATGTAGAGAAGCAGTCCACCGCAAGCACATACGGGAGACCATTCCAGAACAACCCAGATCCTCCCCCAGTTCTCCAAGGACACATTCTCTGAGATCTCTTCCCTCGTTGAGGGGAACATTCTCTCTACATTGTAATCAAATATATTTTCTTCCCAAGAGCATAACACTTTGCGGATAGTCCGCATTTTAATCCCATCTCCTGGCGGTCTCCATCTCTCTTGGCACGGAAGCAGTTCTGGTGGCAGGAGCCCGGGGCAAGCTGGGGCCTCGTGCACTCTCCGTCTACGCGCACGCCCTGCGTGGGGGCCTCGTGTACTCTCCGTCTACGCGCACGCCCTGAGCGGGGGCCTCGTGCACTCTCTGTCTACCGCGCACGACCTGCGCGGGGGGCCTCGTGCACTCTCCGTCTACGCGCACGCCCTGTGTGGGGGCCTCATGCACTCTGTCTACCGCGCACGCCCTGTGTGGGGGCCTCATGCACTCTGTCTACCGCGCACGCCGCGCACGCCCTGCTGAGACGCACTGTTCGTTTTCGGGGGTGGTTTTACTCATGCTACACACATCTACCCAAGGAATGGTGAAGAGGTCTCCTAGATACAATCTTAAAATCTACCTCACCGCCAGCGTGTATTTGTTCAAGCCTTAGATGCAAGGCTCAGGGCGACGAGCCCACAAAAGAGCACCAAAAAAGCCAAACCAGCCCTTCAATCCCCTGGCTGTCATGACAGGAAGCTCGATTTAGTCACGGATTAAGAACAAATCGCAGGCCGAGCAACGCGGACGAACTGAGGCCTTTTCACTCAGAGTCCCTCTCTCTGAGGGGCAGCGTCTATGCCGTCGCCTTCCCGCCAGCACGTGTCCTCTCTGTCCAAGGACTCGGAACAAAACGGAAAAGCAAGGAAAGCGCCAAGACTGGAGACACTTCGCTCACAGCACACACATCAGTCTAATGACCAATAACCAACGGGAGGAACCGAAGTAACATGCTCTCCTCTCCTCCTTCCCTGATGGCTGCTGCGGTCCCACGTCACCTTGCAAGACCTACACACAGAAAGCACCGTCTGCAATGCCCAGTTTCATTTTTGAAAAGATTTTATTTATGAGAGAGAGAGAGAGAGAGAGAGAGAGAGAGAGAAACACTGCAGTGCACAAGCTGGGGAAGGAGCAGAGCGAAAGGAACAAGCAGACAGCCTGCTGAGCAGGGAGCCCCAAGCAGGGCTCAATCCCGGGATTCCCAGGATTCCCGGGATCATGACCTGAGCTGAAGGCAGACAACTAAGTGAGCCACCCAGGCGCCCCTTCCAGTTTCATTTTAATTGGAGAGAGAACTTTAAAAGTTGACCCTTGAAAAGCAATCGGACACAGAATCCTTCCAGCGTTTAGTGACTGTTCCCTTCCAATCTTAGGGTTGTTATGACATCCAGCCCTTTCTTCAGCGGCTGGCCTTAAATGAATCTTTCCAAAACCTTAATTCAGTCTCACAAAAGGATGACTTTCTCTCTGCACTTACGGGATTTATGGAATATTCAATTCAGATCAGCTTATGACAAACAAGAACCGGTGATGTCAGTTTGAGAATGGAGACTCCACACGAGCCATCGGCACCCAGGGCAGCACCGCGTGGCGGGCTCAGGGACCCGCGGGCCGAGCACCAGCTGGCCACGGCCACCGCCCCAAGCTCTGTATGTGGGCAGTGCTGCACCAGCAAGCTTGTGCTACTTGGGACCCCTCCCTCCACCTCCAGGTAAGCAGACCACAGCCCATTTTGTAAGATAAAATGCCTCTTTCAAGAGATCTTACCAGATCGACTTGCTCTTCCAGACTTTTCCACAGGTTCAACAGTTAACTGGTCTTGCACATCTAAACTGCTTCCTCTGGCTCATAGGCCCAGCCAGCCTCATCCCTGTCTGCCCACCTCCTCTTCAGATCCCCTGACTGTCCCTGGTATGGCTGTGCCTTCTCTCCAGCCCTCCTCCTGGCCTTTCTTCTTAGCTCTGTCCACCCACACTCCACCACCCGTCCATCCCTGGCCGAGTTCCAGCTTCTCTGTCCCCTTTCCAGACCCTCCCGCTCCTGACACCATGTACCTCACATTTCTGATCTGTGTCAAGGTTCTACCCAGTTTACTCCCGTTAGGTGTGGGTCATTTGACAGATGTGTTATGTGCTGTGCCTCTAACTTTCTTCCAGTCTGCTTATATTCTGCAAGAACTCAGGCTTTCTAAAGCCTTGCTGTGTTTTGTGGCAGCAGAATTGAGCTTTGGGACTGGCTAATGCCCAGAATGCATATCCCATTTCTTCTCATCTCCAAATTACATGCTCATCTTCCCTCCTGGCAGGGCTGGGCTCCCACCTCCAGTGGAACGATGGGGGCGGCTGCAGAGTATGAACCCTGTAGGTATATGCTGTTTTTACTGTGACCTAGGGGAAGATGAGTCATAAACAGGGCAGAGACATTTCCCTGACAACTCCATGCCTGTATCTTCTCGTACTCAGTTTTAAAGCATTATGACTACAGACTCCTGCTTGTAAACTACATTTCTGTCTTCAACTTCATCCAGATGAAGCTTATCTACATCAAATCCCCCTTGTAAATACTCGATGGATGCCCAGGGTTAGGAAATGTATGATGAACTGTTCAGGAAAAGAATCATTTTCCACTCTCGCTAATTATCCTCTACATTATCTGTTGGGGAAGTTTGGATTCTTCTACTTTATGTTCTATTAATAACTCGGATAGGTCAACTGGACTCAATGTATCTTCTCCCTGCCTCTCCCATAACCCACGAATTTCATGCACAGTTGGGTTCCTTGAAGCAGGCTCAGCGAGTAATTAAAAATAAGTCCCAAATGGCTACCTCTGGTGGGAGTGACAGCTTCCTACTTCTCTGGGGTTTCATGGTCAGGAGGGCATGGCCACACATGGTAGTTTTTCACCACTAAAATGTGGCAACAATGTATTTGAAATGATTAATTATGTCTCTCTTCCCTCAAGTACCCACCAAAAATCAATATACGCTCTAAATTTCGGATGAGGCAGTCCCTTAAAACAAAAAATTAACTAAGATCAAATCATCAGGAAGCCATGCAGTATGCTGGCCAGAAATTCTAAAACCAGAATACTCAGGTTCAAATTCCAGCTCTGCCCCTTACCAGCTGAGTTCTGTGAGGCAAGACCTTCCCAGACCACTGAAGTCACAGGGTGTTAGGGGAAGAGCAAGTCAGGGCCCACAGAGGCCTTCGCAGGCCCCTGCCAGGTGCTAAGTGCTTACCAGCTCTTAGCTCCTATTTGTTATTTCGATGAGGATAGCAAAGATTACTAGATTGGCCATTCTCTCTTTCTCAGTAAGGAAGCTAGCCTCAGAACAGGCTGGATGGGGATATAAATCTACCAGTACTTTGGTATCTTCTAAGAAAAAAAAATATTTTTAAAAATAAATGTTAAATTCTTGGGTTTCATCAGAAACTGGGCTCTTCTGAACAGGAGGAGGCAGGTGCCCTGAAGTTTAACCATCTAAATATAGGATGCGCCTAAGAACCGCTGGAGCTACTTGGTTCTTCCCATGCCCCACCCCTCTCCTGGAACAGGCTTAGCCTGAGCTCCAGGCTGCTGGTGCTGCGGCAGGATAGGAGTCTAGCTGTTCCTGCCTGGTCGAGGTCATATCCCTCCTTCAACAACTTCCGTGATTTCCTCACTGATTTTTGCTCCAATCCCTACCTAGCCCCGGGGATTTGGCAATGGCTGTTCAAATAGCTCCAGCCCTGGCAAGCATCTCCATCCCAGGTTCTAGCATCTAGGTATCCTCAGGGCACTAGCAGACTTGGCTTCCAGCAGGGCAGAGATCAGAACCACACGTCCATCACTGAGCTGCTCCCTGGGACAGATACATCATCTCAGAAAATCTTCTTAACAGCCCTGGTCAGGAAGGCACAGTTGAGAGAGAACCTGAGGCTCAAAGGTTCAGGAATCCTCCCTTGGTCCCAACACAAGCAAGGAGCACTGGCCACACTGCTGCAGCAGGGAGTGCTGTGACTGGGAGGTTCTGCTAGGGGTACAGGAGAAAGAAAGCCCTTAAGTGTGGCGATGCGGGAAGGAAGACAGAGAATCTGGATGTGGAGAACAGAGCAAATGTGAAAAACCAAGGGCTATGTATTGTTTTTAACAAAGACTCATTTCTGAGTTTAAAATAGGTGTATTAACTGGAACTAAGAGTTCATCAAAGGAATCGTGGCCAACCACCCAGAATGAACAGGAAAGGACCACAGGGAGACCTCAGTTGACTAGGAGTCGCCATTACCCTGTGGGGATTCCATCTGGCTCCAGTGGTGATATCCATTATCCAGATTATGGATATGGAACTGGCACAGCCCATTCCCCGTGATCCCCATGATTTCTGCCCTGGTCCCAGGAACTGAGCAGTTCCAGTAAGAATGCCTGATGGAGGGCGCCTGGGTGGTTCAGTGGGTTAAGCCTCTGCCTTAGGCTCAGGTCATGATCTCAGTGTTCTGGGATCGAGCCTCACATCAGGCTCTCTGCTCAGCGGGGAGCCTGCTTCCCCCTCTCTCTGCCTGCTTCTCTGCCTACCTGTGATCTATCTCTCTGTCAAATAAGTAAGTAAAATCTAAAAAAAAAAAAAAAAGAAAAATTCCGATGGAGCTTCTCGTGACAATGCTGAGAACAGTGGTACAGATGGTACTATGACCCCCCAGAAGCCACTTCTAGGATCACAAAAGGAGACCCTTAGAATAAGGCTGACACCATGGAAAGCAAAGCAGATGGAAAAAAGAAATGAGGACATTTAGTGTCATTGCTAAGCCAGATTCGTATTTGTCGGCTCTAGCATTGTGTCTTTTGGCTTTTTAGGTTCATTAGCCAAACCTGAGTTGTGTTTCTTTCTATTTGCAACCTAGAGAGTCCTGGGTGCAGGAGGATTTAAGAAAAGCATTTTCTTTATTGCACGGAACAGTGCAGCACATGGATGAACACGTCTAGAGGCTTAATTTGCTTTGTAAATATTTTCCTCCTCAGAGATGGCTGACACAAACAGTAAGCTTCAGTCTATTTCAGACTGAGTTATTTTACTCTAGATTCTCTGATACTTCTACAGTGACACAAGACTGTTTCTTCGGGAGCCATGGGATAGGCAAAAGGAAATGAAAGAGAAAGAGCGGAAGAGCTTCTATGTAATAGTGCAGGGGAGAGAGCTGACAGATAATCAGATTCCACAGATTAGCACAGAAACTTCTTTCTGTCATTATTAATAAGCTCACCCTAATAACAAGACAAAAGCAATATACCAATCAAAAGCTTTCCAGTTAATTTCTTCTGGCACAAATGTAAATGCCACCCACAGGCAGTCTTTCATTAACCTTCTCCACCATTGCCTTTTCGGAAGCGTTCACGAGGAGGAAGTCTCTGCAGCATGCTTCCACACGCATGACCTCACCGGAACGCACGACATTCCTCAGGGCCCGGGAGGTGTTATCAGCTCTATCAACTCTGTCTGCAAACGAAGGAACTAGGTCTGCAAAAGTTGAGCACTTTCCTCAAGTTCATAGGAATACAAAGTTGGAGAAGCCAGGAGATGGAAGATGTAGGTTTTCTAATTCAGATCCAAAGGACCCTTCTATGTATTTATCGTTCTAGGGATAAATTTGGAAGTATCTCAATTTTGGAAGTATCTTCTGCCTATCAAAGTGAGTGGGCAGACACCAAAGAAATCTATTTCATACATTGTGTAAGAGAAAAAAAGATTAAGAAACAAACAATCTAAAAATGGAATGGCCAACATCTACATATTTAAAATTAGCTCTAGAAACACACTCGTTCATCACGCTCCCAGCTCCAGCAGCCACCTCTTAGCCCCTTTAGGCACACAGTTTGGGTTAAACATTACTCGGAACACCCTACACTCAAAACTCAAATACATGCTCCTATATGCTGATAACAGCACATATATATATACATATATATATGTGTGTGTGTGTATATATTTTACATACATATATATGTATATGTATATATTTTAAACACAATGAAGATTTAAGGACTCAAGTATAATTACATAGAAAAACTAAAAACTTGTACTAGCATTTGAAGACATTTGTATTTTAAGCTCAACTTTTTAGAGACATAACCAAGCATCAATCTGGTGTCTTCCTTTCCAAGATGTGAGAAACAACACTTAGTTTACTTGGGATTTCCTCAGTTCCTGTGATGCCCAATGGTTTCCTTTTATTCTTTTAAAGCCAGAGTTTTTATACTTCTCAAGGTTAGCTGGATTCCAGTAGAGCTAGGGCTACATTCTTCCACAGAAGGACAGATTCCGATATGGGGGCTGCTTGCACAGCAAAGTTCTTATATGATATATACGTAAATGGTTTTCCAATCTTATCGTGTGGAAGTGATGATTCCACTTAAAGTCTTCATATGCAACTTACCAACCCGAAATAACTACCATCATTAACAAACTCATATATGCAGGCTTTTTAACACAAATCAAGTCCCAGGGACTTACAGCCCAGACTTGCAGAGGGTCCTGAGCATTCTAGCCGCTCCACTGTTCCCTTATCCTCTGTGGGTTGACTCATCTGTTCCCTTCTCCTTGTCCCCTTTACAAGTCTCTTCAAAGTTCCTCTGAGGAACAGGTCAGCTGGGAGCAATGAATTTCCGCTAATTTTCCTGGGTCTGGATCTGGTCTAGGTAGGGAGAACAGTTTGGAATTACTTTGCAATCTTACAGTGTTTATGGTAAAGGAAAAGGAACCAGACTCTATTAAGGGATGTTCCAAGCAAGATGATCGATGGCCCCCAGACCACACCCCTGCTCAACATCCCCAGTGCAGAGCTGAGCACAGAGCTCAAGCACATACAACAGCTTTCCCTTCATTGTCGACCATACCATGAGATGAACTGCCCGTCATCATCTAACACTGCTTCCTGCAGCCTCCAGCTGCTCTCCTGACAGCTCCTAAACCTGGCTCCCCGGGGAAGTCTGTCCATTCTTAGATCACATTCCTTTCGGAGCTCCCCAATTCTGGGGTCTGGGGTTGGGGGCCACTCATGCCTTTAAAACTCTCTCCCTTGCCTGCCCCACCTGCCCCATATAGTTACTCAGCCTCCTGATCACTGCCTTCTTGCCCTTCCCCTCAAGGTCTCATCATCAGCTTTCCTACCAGAATCACTAGCCTGGTTTTCCCTTCTGCCTCCTAAATATCCATCGTCCCTTCTCCCAGGGAATTCCTCCTCCCAGACCTACAGCTCCTGATTTTTCTGTGTGTTCTTGATCCTAAACAGGGCAATACAAATGAACTCACCCAGATGTCACAGTTCTATTATTCTGGCTTCAATAAGACTTGGGTTTCTCTTTATAGACTCTTTTGAGAAGTGGGTTAATGGCATTATGATTTTTCTATAGCCTCTCCCCCCTTTAATGAGAAATAGAGCTTTAGAAAAATGGAAAATATCCTCTGACTTTGGATTTTAGAAGTTGATTCTGCGATCAAAGAGGAAATAGGATCATCTCCTTGTATGCCACTGACTGGCTGGTAAATACTCCCAGCATTAAACCCACTCTGGGAATCAGGAGATCAGGGAGAGCATCTCTTAGAGCTTCAATAACTGATTTATAAAAACTTCAGTGAACGAAACATTTGGTGGTGAGCTACCACAGCTATTAACCTTTCATTTATAATCTGTTGGAATAGTTCACTAAAATTAACAAAATGCAACAATGCATTTATAGAATGTTCAACACACACACACAGACACACACACACACGAACATTATTCAGCCACAAAAAAGAATGAAATCTTGCCATCTGCAACATGGATGGACCTCGAGGGTATTATGCTAAATAAGTCAGACAAAAACAAATACCATATGATCTCTTATATGTGGAGTCTAAAGAAACAAAAAAACAAAACCAAACCAAAAAACCCAAACAAAAACAAGCTCATATATTCATATATATTGAGACGAGATTGGTAGTTGTTAGAGGCAGCAGAGGTAAGATAGAGAAATGGTAAAAAGAAAAAAATCTTAAAGAATAAACTTATATGAAAAAAATGCCGCTGTAAGAAACCTGTTTGCTTAACAGAGAAGTTTTTTGCTGCTAAGAAGTAAATTAAAAAAATCATGATCCTAGAGTAGTCATCAGGATGTTCAAACAGAAGAAAAACAAAACAAGAGCCGAAGGAGATTATTAAATTTTAAAAGCAATTAGACATTTGTAAGATGTGTACTTCTATATAGCAAAATGTTGAGATTTGAAAAATAAAATGCTAAACTTGTTTGATTCATAGCCTGAATGTGTAAACAACTATATCTTTGTTTCCATCAGGATAGAGTAAAAGTATGCATATAGACACATATTGCTTTCTCCCCTCTAATATCGACTAAAAAGTCAAGAAGAAAGTAGGAATAAACTCTTAAAATTGTCAATAAGGTTAGGCTCATGTTTCTGACTTGTTTAAACTTTTCTTATTTACTTTGACTCATAATACAGAGAAATTCTTTTAATCTTTGCAACTGTCCTAAGATTGTTACTCAGGAATTGGGAACTTACTACAGCATCTGGTGTCGGAGGTCCTTCTGAGTGACCACTGTGAAATCCTTAATTCATACTTGAGTTAATGCAGAATTCTGAGAAAGAGGAGGGAGCGATAATGAAAAGGATGTTACTCAGAGTACGGTACTCTCAAAAAGAGAGCTGGGAGAGAGGGAAGCCTACAGCCACAAACCAGGATTCAAGGCCACCATCTGGGGGGCATCTGTCACCCCAGGTTGACTGGGGTCATTGCTGTTTTCTCAATGTCCCTCCTGAGGGAAGGATGGGCTGAGGAAGACCAAGACAGTCTGATAGAGAGACATATAGACGCCCACACGAAAATAAAGAAGTAAGAGGAGGACCAAAGAGGGCAGTTTTATCAGTAAAATGTATTTGCCTTTCATATGCAAGAGGGCAAAGTTTTTTTTTTTTTTAAGATTTATTTGTTATTTGAGAGAGTGCGTACACAAGCAGGGAGAGGGGTAGAGGGGGAGAGAGAGAGAGGATCTCAAAGAGTCTCCCCACTGAGTGCAGAGCCTGATGCAGGGATTGATCTCAGAATTTGAGATCACGATCTGAGCTGAAACCAAGAGTCCAACACTCAACCAACTGAGCCACCCAGGCACCCTAAGGGCAAAACTTCTGACCTAGCACTTGAAGATCGGCACTCACCAGCGTTGGGGGGCAGCTACTGTTTGCAAGAGTGCAAAGCCACTTGCAGAAACAGTTTCTGAGGACTGAAAAAACCTGTTTTCTAATCAGTGTGGGCTTATGATATGGTGGTATCTAGGAAGAATGGGGGAAATCCTGGGCATTCCCTGCCATTACTTTCAACTCTGTAGGAAAAGGGTTTTGGGTACTGAAATGCAATCGAATCTACACAGTGAGAACACTCAAATGACCACGTTTTCCCTGCCCAATGATACTGAGTATGCAATGGTTATGGGGGTGGGGAGGAAACTACAAATCATTTTGATAGGAGATAGGCTCTCAAATTCAAGGATTTGGGGATTACTGTCCAGGGCCAAATGTTCTAAACCTAGTGGAGATTGACTAAACCACGTCTACTTTCCCTCTCACTTCTGCTCAGGTTGTGGTTCTGTCTAAAGAGATCAAGATGTCTTCCCCAAGGACCAGCTCAAACCTACTGCTCTAAAGACCTATGCCCAACACCTACAGGCAAGGCAGAAATAAACGCTGGAAATAAAACCTCCCCTGATTTTCTTTAAGAAGATAATATTTGTTTAAAGATTTTACTTATTTATTTGAGAGAAAGCGCAAGTTGGGGGAAGGGGCAAAGGGAGGGAGAGAAACAGACTCCATGGGGAGTGCAGAGCCTCATGCGGGGCTCAATCCCTGGACTCTGGGATCATGACCTGAGCCAAAGGCAGATGCATAACTGCCTGAACCACACGGGCGCCCTGTGAAGATAACACTTTAAGACCCTTCATCTAGCTACCCTGAGAGCTGAGGTCCCGGGGCTGGCAAGTAGGCGCTGGGCTGAGGAGGTGCTGCAGGGGGGTGGCCAAGCTTCTCTGTGCAGGTCTGAGTCTGGCGTCAAGACCACAGCTGAACAAAGTGTGAAGTTCAGAGACAACCTGCCAGCACTGGGCTTGGTGAGACCCCCTTACAGCTTCTCCTTCTCCAGGGTCACCATATGGGGGTGTGCTATGGACTAATTTGTGTTCCCCTCAAAGTCTTACATTACAGCCCTAACCTCCAATGTGACTGTATTTTGAGATGGGGATTTTAAAAGGTGATTAAAGTTAAAGGAGGTCTTAAGGGTGGGGTCCTAGTCCAACAGGATTGGTAGCTTTATGAGAAAACAAAGGCAGGCAGCTATCAGAAACCCTTTAGAAACAGCTTCATTTATGATCAGGTTTGCTATCTTTGAGAAAGGTTCAAAGTGGTACCTTAGAGAAAAGGGACCCATTCATGGTTACATATGCGGGTGGAGTCCTAGCTCTGCTGCTTGGAGTCATGCAATCCCAGGATGGGGAACTCTTCCTTTTTGCACATGCAGAGCTGGGATAAGATGGCAGCTTCAGTTGAGGATGCTTTAGGCTGCAAGCAGGAGGAAACCCAGCTCGCAGTGGCTTAAATGAATAGGGGTTTACATTTCTCAAAGAACAGGAAGTCTGGAGGCAGCAGCTGCTGGCCCAGCTTAGCTTCTGGGTGGTGTTACCAAAAAACTCGAGTTCTTTCGAGGTCTGCTGAACCACCCTCAGCAGGTTGGCATTTTGTTACTTCCCAGTTAAAAGTGTCATCCTGGAGCATGGATCATCCCTAGTGTCCAGCAGGAAGAAAGGGAAGGGGTGACAGGGCTCTCTTTCCCCATACATCTGTCACTTATCAGGAAGCAGAAGTAGACTGGGGCATGCTGTCACAACCCAGAACTGAGGACGAGCCCACTTACTCTGACACCTGAACAAGAGCGGGGTTCTGTGTGTAAAAAGGGCGACAGTGCAGACTTCCATTAGAATTTTAAGAGAAAAGTTACATGCAACATGCCTAGCATGGTCCATGTTGACTAGTCATCAGTTACCAATAAATATCAATTTATTTATAAACTACTTACATTTTCGTCTTTTACTAGAACCCAGAGTTACCTGATAAGACTATATTTCCTTCAGTGAGATTACATGATAAAATCTATTTACAAAAAAATTTAGGTCCATGGGTCACAAAGTCACAGCAGAAATCAGTGGAGGATGAATTCTTAAGGAAGAAATGTAAGCCAATGAGCTTTTATCTGTAGCTACACTCTAGAACCCGAAAGTTTTCCGGGACAAGCTACAGTTTGTTCACCAGATCCTGGCAGCTTCAACTGAACAGAGTATCCACAGAGCATCTTTAGTGTTCAGGCACGGAAGGCCTTTAGAAAAGGGGGAGGAGGGCATCTGGGAGGCTCAGAGGGTTAAGCTTCTGCCTTCGGCTCAGGTCATGATCTCAGGGTCCTGTGATCGAGTCTGGCTCTCTGCTCAGCAGGGAGCCTGCTTCCCCATTTTTCTTTGCCTGCCTCTCTGCCTATCTGTGCTCTGTCAAATAAATAAATAAAATATTTTTTAAAGAAGGGGGAGGAAAAATCCTCTTTCAAGACTGTTACTTCTTACTTATCATGGTTTTAAATAAACTTCTACTCAGAAGACAACATGCTCTTTGTAGTGGGCCTACTATATCAAGAGTCCAGTTAAACATCTTCCCTGGAACACTCACTCTGGAATTTTCCCTGAGGTCTGACACACGTAAGTGTGAAAGCTTTGGAGCCACGGAAACCAAGTGCTCGCCCAGATCTCGCATGTGCAAACAAGAGATTCCGTGCAGGGGAAACATGAACAGTTCTGGGGTCCTAAACCTGGTATCTCTTCTCACACCAGCAGAATTTCATCTTGTTCTGATTCAGGCCTGGAAAAGCTGAGGAGCAAAGTCACTATTTTGTATGCTCTTTCCCCACAAGTGTAAGAGTAATACTTGTGATGGACTATCAGACTTCAGAATGAATGCCAATAAAAGAAAGAGTGATTAGCAAACTCATTAGTGGTGCTTCTGGTTTTGTTCTCAGGGAACATGGTCTGCTTTGATGTCTTTGGCCTTTATTATACCTGTTAATGCCTTTAAGTAAATAAATGCACAACAGAGACCTCTAATATTTTATATACATTTTACCTGAAATCAAAGCTGAAGAGACTGATGACATTTGTGAGAAGCAAGTTCTGTGGGTATTAAGAGTCCCTAAATTCAATTATGGCACATACTTTCTCCCATAAAACGTGTATTTTTAAAGATTTTATTTATTTATTTGACAGAGAGATCACAAGTAGGCAGAGAAAGGAGGGGAAGCAGGCTCCTTGCCGAGCAGAGAGCCCGACGTGGGACTCGATCCCAGGACCCTGAGATCATGACCTGAGCCGAAGGTAGAGGCTTAACCCACTGAGCCACCCAGGCACCCAAAAATGTGTATTTTTAGCTAATAAGCATCACCTTCTACAACTGCTTCACTTCCATCTCCAGCACCAATGGTTACCTTCCTCCCTGGGGATTATTTTATGCTTTAAGACACTTTATTTTTGGATAGTTTTAGACTTACAGAGAAATTGCAAAGATGGTATGAACAGTTCCCATATACCTCTTCCCCTGTTTCCCCGATTATTAACATCTTGTATTGGAATGGTACATTTGTTACAATTAATGAACCAGGGCCCATCCCTTACTCAGATCCCTTAGTTTCCACTAATGTCCTTCTTTTGGTCCAGGCTTACACACAGGCACCCCAAGACATTTTGCGGTCGGAGCTCCTCAGGCTCCCCTAATTCTTGACGACCTGGACAGTTTTGAAACTACTGGTAGGTATTCTGCAAAATATCCCTCAATTTGGGTTCGTTAGATGTTTTCCTCATGGTTAGACTGGGGTTAAGGGTCTAGGGAGGAAGGCCCCAGAAGTAAAACGGCATTCTCATCACTTCAGGGCAAGGGGACTTAACTATCAACATGGCTTATTGCTGCCCATGTTGACCTTTATCAGCTGCCTATTTGTCGAGTTTCTCCACTGTAGAGTTACACTTTTTCCACACTACCCTCTTGGAAAGCAAGTTCACTTCGCATGACGCATGCTCGAGGGGCTGGAGGTTTTGTCACCTGCCCTTGACGGCGAGGATCAACGTCAGTTACCTGAGATTCTTCTGCAGAGGGGACTTGTCTCTTCTCCGCTCACTAACTCATTCGTTTGTTCAAATCAGTAAGGACTCCTGGCTACTCAAGAGTTAACTTTTAGAATGAGGTGGGAAGGGATCCTGTTATTGGTGCAAAGTGCAAAAGCTGGGGAGGACAGGGATGGCTGACCGGCACACAGGCGAGCTGCTGGCCTCCCTCAGAGCGATGGGACTCGGCTCACACAGGAGACTCAGGGCCCATAATAGCGAACTTTCTACCACAAGAACATCACAAAGTCCTACGTGTTGCAGAACTTTGGGCTCCGTCTGCAAATGCCCGAGCCCACTATGCCAAGCACCCTGCTGCCCATGTCAGTGCCCGTCCTCGCCTTCGTCCTCGACCCCCACGTTCAAGCAAGCAGCACAGCCCACATGCAAGTAAACACTCTGAGTGGGTGTCCCCCCAAGAGAACGGTGAGGACCTGGCGCTCACCTGACAGCCTCTCGCAGGGACTTGTGTGTGCTGCGGTGCGTGTGGTGACCAGGACCGTCAGCGGAGGATAAACCTTTCTGCAGGATGTGATGGGAAGTACACCCAGGTGGTGGGAACGGAGCAGGGAAGGGCACCTGCGTATGAAACATGGCGGGTGACATGACGGCAGCTGTACAAAGTACTAAGTGACCCTATAGTGAAGTCATTCGAGCAGATGACAGCTGATGAGATGGGGCAAGAGCGTACGATGGGGAAGGGGTGAGGGTTCCTCCAACTCGGAACCACTTATCAGATTTTTACTGTAAGTGAACTCAAAAATAGAGACCAACGCTTTTTCATTTGCAGACTTGCTTATGAACCAACCATGAAGGTCTGGCACAAGCCAGAAGGGGACAAACTCCTCGGGGGCAGGACTCCTAGGTGCGGTAGTGGAATCAGATTTCTAGGTGCCCCAAACCTGAAGTTTATAATTTGGCTAAGACAGAATTCATCTTACAAGAGGTTCTAACTAAGATAAGCAGCATGGACTAGAAAAATTTTAAACTGTAGTATTTTCTAGTACAACCTGGAACAAGTCCCAAATATTCCATTTTTGGCATCAAAAACCTCTGCTCCACTCTCAAAAAGTCCCTCTTGAGAACTGCTGGTTTGCACACCTAATTTCTGTAAGATGTTCTGTTTTTAGCTGAATGAAGCCATTCTCTAAGTCACTACAAAATCCAAATTAGCAAAAAGTAAAGAGGCTTCAGGAGGAGAGGAAGATGGCGGAAGGCCAGGTGACCGCATTTCGGGAAGTCCCCTGAAGTGAGCTCAATTCCTGCAAAAAAACACTACAGGAACACTGTGAGAACCCATGGAATCAGCCTGAAATGTGATATTTCGTGCTTCTGGATCTCCACGGGAGATAAGCACCATCGGCAAAAAGGTAGAAACAAGTGAGAGCGACCAGAGGCTTACCCCCAGAGACAAGGGGCAGGGAAGGAAGCTGCAGAGCTGAACCATTGAAAGCAAATACCCCAGCACGAAAATGCTCTGTGTTCGGGGAATAATAGCAGATTACGGTCTGATTTGGGCAAGGCAGAACCGGGAATGCAGCAGAGCCAGCAGCGCGGAGTCTGTTTTACCGTCGCAGCGGGGAGACAGGGATCCGCAGGGAGAGAGAGTGCCCCGCGGCTCGGGGGAACTCAGAGGTGCCGGCGGTGCGGAGTCTATCTTTCCACTGCTTAAGCCAGAGGAGCAGGGATTCGCAGAGAGAAAGAGTGTCCTGTGTGGTGCAAAGGAACTCCGCGAAACCAGAGTCTATTTTTCCGCTGTTCACTTTTTTTTTCTTTCGTTCTTTTTTCCCCTTTCCTCCACTGCTTTTCTCTCCCGCCTCTCCCCACCTCATGGGCCAGGCACAGACCCTGAGGGAAGGCGATTTTGCAGACTTGCACGGGACCGGTGGGGCCATGGGTCCCGGGGCACAGACAAGGTCGCGCCACCCAAAATCAGTTACAGTTTCGAGGTGCGGGAGTAAAATGACAAGCGGGAGCTTGGGCAGAAATCAATCCAGGATCTGCACCTGCCTGGCTGTGACAGGCTGCCAACCGGGAGGCGGGAAAGAGCCTCTGTGTAGAGGCTCTCTCTGGGAAGAAGGTCTGGGCGCAGACATCTTGCTCCGACCTGACTTCCTCAGCAGCTGAAAAAGGACGTAAAAGAACAATGCTCCCCCACCAGACAACTGTAACCTGACAACCTGGTTACCATGGAGACCAGTCTCTAGCAAGGGGGCAGAGACACGCAGCCCAGGTAGAAGGGACTGAAAACAGCGAGGCAGACCCTGCCCCCAGAAAGCAAGCCAGAAGCACAGGAGGACAACACTCAAACGGTAAAACCCCAACATCGGGGGAAAGGCAATTTATTAAACTCCTGGTACTGACTACAAGTACCAAAAGCCCTACACTTTATTGATACAGTTTTCCACCTTATTTGCTTTTTTAACTTTTTTCTATTTTTACTGTTAAGCTTCCATTTTAAACTTAAAAATGCATTCTTATGGTTTTTCTTCTTTTAATTTTTAACCCACTTTTTATCACAACGTGATACTCAATACAACACTCTATAACATTTTTTTTTACCTTGAAATTTTTTCAAACACATTCCTGTATTTTCTGTTGTTGTTGCCTCTTGGTTCCATTTGTTTTATCTGTTTTTCCCTTTCTTCTCTCTTTCCTTTATTTTCTCTTTTACATATACATACAGTTATAAGATTCAAGGTAATCCTACATTCCTATTCAATACTACCCCTATATACAACCAGTTCTAATCTCGCTATATCTTTAGAAAGTGGGCTCCTCCAACAGTAATAACATGACAAACTCGGGAGGATCTGAAACACTTTCTTTTATCTGTTTTTCCCTTTCTTCTCTCTTCTTCCCTTTATTTTCTCTTTTACATATACATATAGTTATAAGCTTCAAGGTAATCCTACATCCCTATTTAATACTACCCCTATATACAACCAGTTCTAATCTCGCTATATCTTTAGAAAGTGGGCTCCTCCAACAGTAATTACATGACAAACTCGGGAGGATCTGAAACACTTTCCTTGCCCACAAGGAGTGTCTGCCCTCACCTTCCTACTCTAATCTGTCAGTGTTTCTGTGTAATTCTTTTTGCTTTTGTATTATATAAATACTGGTCTTGGGGGTCATCCAGGCTGGGCTTCGCTTTTTGATCTCTTCATTTACCCTCGATAGCCCTTTTCTTTAAAAAATTTTTTTTAAGATTTTATTTATTTGACAGGGAGAAACACAGCCAGAGAGGGAACACAAGCAGGGGGAGTGAGAGAGGGAGAAGCAGGCTTCCCACTGAGCAGGGAGCCCGATGTGGGGCTCGATCCCGGGTCTCCAGGATCATGACCTGAGCCGAAGGCAGTTGCTTAACCAACAGAGCCACCCAGGTGCCCCGATAGCCCTTTTCTTTACCCTGTAACAGTTTTGTACCATATAAATCCTACCACTGGGCCCCATTCTGGCAGGGGTTTCTTTTCTTGCTTCCTTTCTTGTTTTCTTTTTTCTTTCTCCTTCCTTTTCAGTGGTGAATTCTGGTTGCTCCAAAACCTTCCAGCGACCAATTCACCTAGATAGTGGCTGATATATTTGGCTATACACCCCCTCAACCACTCCTTGCCACAATGACTCGGAGGAGGAACATTCAACAGAAGAAGAATCTTGAGACTGCAACCCTGGTCACAGAATTACTGGAAATGGACATAAAAAATATGACAGAAATGGAATTCAGGGCAGCAATCGTTCAAGCAATGGCTAATTTGGAAAAGAACATTAGTCTCAAAGTGGAAGCCATAGTAACAGAAGTGAAAGCTGAGGTTAGAAAGGCTATTGATGAGATGCAATCTAATTTAAATATGCTAACAGCCAGAGTAAGTGAAGCTGAAGATCGTATCAGTGATTTAGAAGACACACAGAATAAGAAGGAGGAGCAAGAGAAGTCTTGGAGCAAACACCTAAAATCCCATGAAAACAGAATAAGGGAAATAAATGATGCCATGAAATGCTCCAATATCAGAATTATTGGAATCCCCAAAGGAGTTGAGAGAGAGGGAAGCCTAGAAGATATTGTTGAACAAATCATGGATGAAAATTTCCCGAATCTGGGGAATGAAACAAATGTTCATGTCCTAGAAGCAGAGAGGACACCCCCCAAGATCAATGAGGCCAGAAAAACCTCCAGCCACATAATTGTGAAATTCGCGAATCATAAAACCAAAGAATACCTCTTAAGGGCAGCTAGGGGAAAGCAATCCCTTACCTATAGAGGGAGGACCATCAGAATAATGTCAGACCTTTCCACAGAAACCTGGCAAGCCAGAAAGGGCTGGCAAGACATATTCAGAAAATTACACAACAAAAATATGCAACCAAGGATAATGTATCCAGCAAGGCTGACTTTCAGAATGGAAGGAGAAATAAAAGGCTTCCAGGATCGCCAAGGTCTAAAAGATTATGCAACCACCAAGCCTGCAATACAAGAAATAGTAAGAGGGGTTCTACAAAGGAGAAATGAACCCATGAGCGACACAGAACAGAAATTTACAGAGGTAATCTATAGAAACATGAACTTCACAGGGAACATGATGTCAATACAAACGTATCTATCAATAATCACTCTCAATGTGAATGGCCTAAATGCTCCAATAAAAAGACACAGGGTTGCAGACTGGATAAAACGACAGGATCCATCCATATGCTGTTTACAAGAGACTCATCTTGAATCTAAAGACACTTCCAGATTGAAAGTGAGGGGATGGAGGACCATCTTTCATGCCAATGGACCCCAAAAGAAAGCCGGGGTAGTGATTCTCATATCAGACAAATTGGATTTTAATCTAAATACTGTAGTCAGAAGGACACTACATCATTCTTAAAGGGTCTATACATCAAGAAGATCTAACAATTGTAAATATTTATGCCCCCAACATGGGAGCAGCCAACTACTTAAGCCAACTATTAAACAAAATAAAGAATCTTATTGATATGAATACATTAATTGTAGATCTTAACACATCACTCTCAGCAATGGACAGATCATCTAAACAGAAAATCAACAAAGAATCAAGAGTCTTGAATGACACATTGGACAGATGGATCTCATAGATATATTCAGAACATTCCACCCTAAAACAGCAGAATACTCATTCTTCTTGAGTGCACATGGAACTTTCTCCAGAATAGACCACATACTAGGTCACAAATCAGGGCTCAACCTATACCAGAAGATTGAAATTATTCCCTGCATATTCTCTGACCACAATGCCGTGAAACTGGAACTCAACCACCATAAAAAGTTCAGAAGAAAATCAAACACTTGGAAGCTAAAGACGATCCTGCTCAAGAATCTGTGGATCAACCAAGAAATCAAAGAAGAACTGAAACACTTCATGGAAACCAATGAAAATGAAGATACATCGATCCAAAACCTATGGGATACAGCAAAGGCAGTCCTAAGGGGGAAATTCATAGCCATCCAAGCCTCACTCCAAAAAATTGAAAAATCCCGAATACATCACTCTCATTACACCTTAAAGAACTGGAAAATCAACAAAAAATTAAATGAACCCCCCACACAAGGCGGGAAATAATAAGGATTAGAGCAGAGATGAATGAATCAGAAACTAGAGATACAATAGAACGCATCAACGAAACTAGAAGCTGGTTCTTTGAAAGAATCAATAAGATCGATAAACCATTGGCCAAACTAATCCAAAAGAAAAGGGAAAGGACCCTAATTAATAAAATCATGAATGAAAGGGGAGAGATCACGACTAACACCAAGGAAATAGAAACAATCATCAAAAATTACTATCAACAATTATATGCCAATATGTTTAACAACCTAGAAGAGATGGATACATTCCTAGAAACCTATAAACTTCCACGACTGAGACAGGAAGACATTGACAATTTGAATAGACCTATATCTAGTAATGAGATTGAAGCAGTGATCAAAAACCTCCCCAAAAACAAGAGTCCAGGACCAGATGGATTCCCTGGGGAATTCTACCAAACATTCAAAGAAGAAACAACACCTATTCTCCTGAAGCTCTTTCAAAAAATAGAAACGGAAGAAAAACTTCCAGACTCTTTCTATGAAGCCAGCATCACTCTAATCCCCAAACCAGACAAAGACCCCATCAAAAAGGAGAACTTCAGACCAATATCGCTGATGAATACAGATGCCAAGATTCTCAACAAGATCCTTGCCAATAGGATCCAACAATACATTAAAAATATTATCCAGCATGACCAAGTGGGTTTTATCCCAGGGATGCAAGGGGGTTCAACACTCGCAAAACAATCGTGATCGAACAAATCAATAAGAGAAGAGAGAAGAACCACATGATACTCTCAATTGAGGCAGAAAAGGCATTTGACACAATACAACATCCATTCCTGATCAAAACTCTTCAAAGTATAGGGATAGAGGGAACATTTCTCAAACTCATAAAATCTATCTAAGAAAAAACCCACAGCGAATATCATTCTCAACAGGGAAAACCTGACAGCCTTTCCTCTGAGATCAGGAACAAGACAAGGATGCCCACTCTCACCACTACTGTTCAACATAGTGTTAGAAGTCCTAGCAACAGCAATAAGACAACAGAAAGAAATAAAAGGTATCCAGCTTGGCAAAGAGGAAGTCAAACTCTCTCTCTTTGCAGATGACATGATACTGTATGTGGAAAACCCAAAAGACTCTACCCCCAAACTACTAGAACTCATACAATTCGGTAATGTGGCAGGATACAAAATCAATGCACAGAAATCAGTTGCATTCTTATACACTAACAATGAAAAAAAGAGGGAAATCAGAGAATCAGTTTAGTTTACTATAGCACCAAAAACTGTAAGATACTTAGGAATAAACCTAACCAAAGAAGTCAAGGATCTGTACTTGAGGAACTACAGAACACTCATGAAAGAAATTGAAGAAGACACAAAAAGATGGAAGAGCATTCCATGCTCATGGATCAGAAGAATTAACATTGTCAAAATGTCTATACTGCCCCGAGCAATGTATACTTTCAATGCCATTCCGATCAGAATTCCACCAATATTCTTCAAAGCGTTGGAACAAATAATCCTAAAATTTATATGGAACCAAAAAAGACTAAGGAATTGCTGAAGAAGAAAAGCAAAGCTGGGGGCATCTTGTTATCTGACTTCAGGCTTTATTACAAAGCTGTGATTACCAAGACAGCGTGGTACTGGCACAAAAACAGAGAAATAGACCAATGGAACAGAGTGGAGAGTCCAGATATGGGCCCACAAATCTATGGGCAAATCATCTTTGACAAAGCAGGAAAAAATATCCAGTGGAATAAAGACAGTCTCTTCAATAAATGGTGCTGGGAAAATTGGACAGCTACGTATAGAAGAATGAAACTAGACCATTCTCTTACACCACACACAAAGGCAAACTGGAAATGGATGAAAGACCTCAACGTGAGGTAGGAATCCTTCAAAATCCTGGAAGAGAACATAGGCAGTAACCTCTTTGACATCGGCCACAGCAACTTCTTTCAAGACACGTCTCCAAAGGCAAAGGAGACAAAAGCGAAAATGAACTTCTGGGACTTCAAAATAAAAAGCTTCTGTACAGCAGAGGAAACAGCCAACAAAACAAAGAGGCAACCCCAGAATGGGAGAGGATATTTGCAAATGACACTACAGACTAAGGGCTGGTATCCAAGATCTATAAAGAACTACTCAAACTCAACATCCAAAAAGAAGATGAACACATCAAAAATTGGGCAAGAGACATGAAGAGGCACTTCTCCATAGAACATATACAAATGGCTAACAGACACATGAAAAAATGTTCAGCGTCACTAGCTATCAGGGAAATTCAAATCAAAACCACCCTGAGATACCACCTTACACCAGTCAGAATGGCCAAAATTAACAAGACAGAAAACAACAAGTGTTGGAGAGGCTACGGAGAAAGGGGAACTCTCTTACACTGTTGGTGGGAATGCAAGCTGGTGCAGCCTCTTTGGAAAACAGTGTGGAGATTCCTTAAAAAATTAAAAATAGAGCTACCCTATGATCCTGCAATTGCACTACTGGGCATTTACCCCAAAGATACAGATGTAGTGAAAAGAAGGGCCATATGTACACCAATGTTCATCGCAGCAATGGCCACGATCGCCAAACTGTGGAAAGAGCCAAGGTGCCCATCAACAGATGAATGGATAAAGAGGATGTGGTACATATATACAATGGACTACTATGCCTCCATCAGAAAGGATGAATATCCAACTTTTGTAGCAACATGACTGGAATGGAAGAGATTATGCTGAGTGAAATAAGCCAAGTAGAGAAAGTCAAGTATCACATGGTTTCACTTATTTGCGGTGCATAAGGGGTAACCTAAAGGACAGTAGGAGAAGGAAAGTAAATGGGAAGTAGGGTAATCCAGGGAGAGAAACGAAACAACAGAGACTTTGGACACAGAAACCAACTGAGGGACTTGGAGAGAGGGGGGTGGGGGGAATGGGAGAGCCTGGTGGTGGGTACTGAGGGCACCTATTGCATGGAGCACTGGGTGTGGGGAATGGGGAATGAATCTTGGAACATTGGAAAAAAAATTTAAGTAACAATAAAAAAAAATTTCCTGCAGCTCTGTGGAAAAAAAAAATAAAGAGGCTTCAAAAGGTAGATTTTAAAAATTCTAAGACTTTCCTTATTTTTTTCAGTTGCTGGTAATAGCCACTATCCTATTTGTAGCTCTACTGTGGATTAATGTAGATCTGTGTTAAATACAGGGAATTACTCGTGAGCTAGATGTGGAAGACTGCTCATAGCAAAAATGAAAAAATCAATCAATCTGCCTTCAAAACAATAGGAAGAAAGAATCAAAGGGGGACAAGTGATCCCATGGCCACATGGAGAAAGACAAAATGTGTGCAAGTTGTTGGCTACTCCATGGAGCTGGAGACAGCCCAGAGCCCACCTGTACTTCTGACGATTCCCATGAGATCCTCAGGCCCAGTGTGGAGGCTAAGGGAGCCTTCTGCAAAGGCAGAGTCAGACCCCACTGCTCCAAACAGAGGGAGGCCCACATTAACAATAACAACAGTAATAAAAACACTGGCCAGCTTCTATCCCTGTCTGAGTTTAGGGTCTGCTGTGGTCAAAAGGCTGCCTGGAACCAAACCCATGACATCAGCATCAGAACCACTGGGGTTATTTTCTGGGTTTGTAGGCCCACTCCCAGAGATCCCAATACCCCAGCTCTGGCCAGTTCTGCATATTTAACAAGCACCCCAGGATTCACATGGATGAGGCCCTGGAGGACACACTGATGTGGGGTGTAAGCCACAGGCGATCTGCTGACCAAATCATCCCACTTCTTCCTAGGAGCTGCCCCTCAAGACTTTAAGCAATAGGATAAATTTGTTATCCTACTGGAACCCTGTTTGGAAAAGGGTGTCATCGGCAGCCTGCCTCCTCCATTTATTGTTCGACCTTCAGCGAGGGTCCTGCCACAAGCCTGTGTCAGTCAGCGCTGGAACGCAATTAAACTCGCCTTCACATTCATCACCTTAGCTGGCCCAGGTTAATGCCCCTCCAATTACAGCAGCAAACCGCACAGAATGAAGGACTGATGCCAAATGGAAAATAAGCATGAATATAGCTCCCATAAAATTTTAACTCCAATCTGAGACACTCCAGTGTGCCAAGTCTGACCTTCTCCAGTCCCATTTATACATGATTTTAAAAACGTAGTTGGTACATGCATGGGTTTCTGATCATTTGGGCCACGTGGAAGCCTCGCCTTAGAGTCATGGCCTAGAATGAAACCCACCCTGTGTTTATTCCATAAGCAAAGGTTGGGTCACTTATCTCCATGCTGGTACTCAGAATATTTCCAGACAACACCTAATGCTGAAACTCAGCATGGCTCAACTCTGGCTGATACCAGAATCAGAGAGAGAGAGCTTTTGGAAAAACTCCCCATACTCCCACTGCACCAGACCATGGACTCAAATCTCTGGGGTGAGTCCTGGCAATGCTCCCGGTTAATTATAGTGCCCACCAAGATGGAGCCCCCAGCAGTGCTTTTGTTGCTTCCAAGACTGTAAGCATCTTGAAGGTGGACACAGGCTCTCCCATTCTGCCTTTCAAATGAATATTTAATGAAGTATCGCTGAACTGAATATACTTACGTATCAGACAATTTCCACCCCTGGAACAGGCAAGCCAGCTCAAGGACGGAAGCCTGGGTTGGCATTTGTGATCTTACCTTTCCACCCAAACATTTTAATGCCCAGCGTCATGCCTCCAGATTGAAGGAGGAGTCATGAAGGAGGAGGCCTTCTTCTCCCAGTTCCTCCAGCTTAATTAGGGTTGAGGAGGGTTCCAGAAGTGGCACAGAGATTAAAGTGGGCAAAGGATGCAGGCTTCACCAAATACTGAGACCCTCCTCTGAAAATCACCATGACTGAAATGAGAGCTAAAAATGGTTGATCCTAACAACTGCCTTCGGCCTGAGATAAGGGTCGCCAGATTTAGTAAATTAAAACACAAGAGTGTCCAGTTACACTTGAATTTCAGGTGAGCAAAAAGTGACTTTTAGTGTAATTTTATGTCCCATGCAATATTTGGGCACATTTATACAAAAAAGTTATTGTTTGTCTCAAATGCCACTTAAGTGAGTGTCCTGTATGGAAGCAGCACTGGTAATGGTGCCAAAATAAATGGTCTGGCTTTCTTACTTTGTGTCAATTTTTGGGGGGGAGAAAAGGACGATGGTATCACAAGACACAAACATTTGGAAACCCTGTGTTTGTTTCCCAGCACAATGCTTTGGTGGTCATAGGCCTAGTGGCTATCTAGAGTAAGATATAAGCTGAATGTGCCTCTCTCTCCGTGACTTTTCAAAGAACCGAGTTCTTCAGCTCTGAACAAAGGACATAGCAGAAGAGAAACTTTTGTTGTTGGCTGCAGCTGAGCAAATTTATCAAACAAAGGAAGCATTCAACTCACCCTCGGTACCACACTCACACATGAAAGTTCAACGGACTGTATATAGAAACCAGAAACAGTGATGAAATTTTATCCGGCTAATCTTGTAATTATGAAGTTCTATTTCCTGTTTTTGCTCCTGAGAGAGATGGAGGAAAGACACCGTGGAAAGAGGAGAAAAGAAAATTGGCATAACCGGATTTGCTCTTTCAGCGAACACAGACTGAGGACCAGATGAAGAGAGGCCGTTCTGACCTCAAGGAGAGAGAGACCCATGATGGGGGTGTTAACACAATGGCTCCAGACGGGGTGGGAAGAGTCTTCTGCTGTGCCCTCAGAACCTAGAACAGTGCCCAGGATACTGAAAAGCATTTGGTATTTGTTGAATAAACAGCAAAGATTTGCATGCAGACCCGGGGAGGGAAAGGGGGAACCAGAGATGGCTCCTGATGGGGAGGATGCCTGATGCTCCAGGAAGAGTGAGGATGTATTCGTCAGGCCAAAGCACTCTGGCAAGAGGAGTGGTTGGTATGAAGGCTCTGCAAAATGAGCATGCTGGACTCCCACGAATGGAGACATCTGCACACCCAGGTGGTGGGTGGGTGGCGGGGGGAGATCTGGGGGTGCATCCAATGACAGCTGGAAACTGAGGCCCCAGCACAGAGTGGATGCTCTGACAGGTTCAGGGATGGAACCCTAGGTCACAACTTTTTCTTAAGGGGAAGCGGAGGAAAGGAGGGACCCAAAGGGGACTAAGAAAGAGCAACTGTAGCAGGGGAGGAGCCAGGAGACGCTCCTGCCATGGGAGTGGGGACAGCATGTACCAGTTAGTACCAGTTGTCAAAGGACAGCGGACTGGGAAATGGCACGGGCTTCGGCAAAAGGCATTACTGCTGAGTGGTGCGGACCAGGGTGAACAGCAGGGGGTTACGGGGTAAGTCTGCAGTGAGCAAGTGGAGAGACTGAGTGTAGACTGCAGCTTTTCTGGCAGTGGAATGGAAGAACTGAATAGCTGACCGGGCTCTGGAGCCTGGAGGGGGGCTTTCCCAGGTCTGTCCTTACAGTGGGAGAGGCCTCCAGATCTGGAAAAGATATACGGAGGGGGCCACAGGCTGGGGCATGCTGACCACACCGCTCTGGACTGAAAGCTGGAACGCCAGGTACCCGGGCTAGGGGTGCCTCTTCTCAGCCCTCCGTCCTCCCTATTCCATGAACCTGATTCCCAGTGGTACAAGCATGCTGGGCCTGGCTGGGTCTCGGGCTGGCTCCTGAGCACACTGGCTCTGCCCTGGCAAGCGGTGCTGATTCTGGAGGCAAGGAAATGAACAGTTCAAATGGAAAGGGATTTGGGCGTTCAACTCTACCTCACTCATTCAAAAACACAAAACAGAAATAAAAATCTCCGTGATCACACAGATCATCATTTTACTGTTGCCCCCTGTCCCCCAGGCCTTCTGGGACTCTGCAGGCAGCCAAGAATCTCCGGGGAGATAAATCACAAAAAGGCCCCTTGGGAATTCCATCGCCTCCACAGAGCCCGCACTGCCTTCCGCAGCGGGATGGGCAGGCCAAGGCAGCCGGGGTGGGTGCCCCACCTGCTGCCAAGACAGCGACTCTCACGTCTAAGTCATGGGTTACTCCTTAAAAAAAAAAAAAACTGATGGGGAAAATAATCAGGGACTCTACATCTGAGTAACAAGAATCACCTATTATTTATTGAAACAAGCCCAAACAGCAGGCAATAAATGACTTCTTTAAGATGCCATCTGCCTAAAACTAAAGATTATACTAATATAAAACCGATAAAAACGTACAAGCTCTATTTATAGTTTATAACAGCCATACTTCATGTAAAAATAAAATATGAAAAAGTAGTTCAGTACCAAGTACAAACTAGAACCAGGACAGTATCTGTATTTCTGTTGCTCCCTTGAGGTAGTTTTTATTGGGTTAAAATGCATGCAGCAAGACTACAGGGAGCCCACCTCTAGCTGGCGATAGGCAGATTAAAGATCCCCAAACCAAAAGTCACTACGAGTTATACAGGGTTTTTGTCATGCACATAGGAAGTGCGTAATAAATGAATATTTTAATTATATGAAGTTACCAAGTGGGAATTTTTACCTCGAAAAAGATGTGCAGTCTCTTCCAAGTCATTTGGGTTCCGCCACAACACTTGAATATACTAAATTGGCTATCTCTCTTGAAGCTAGGTTTTGAATCAGGTAAAAATAAATTTTCTAGGTAGCTTTCTTAAACTGTGAAGTTGAAAATCTAAGGAAGAAGTAGCCAGATTCAACAGGTCTGCCTCTGTCTGTCTGTAAATATCAGGAAAGGGCATGCATGAACAGTCATTAGTGCAAATGTGGTCCAGTGACCCACAGCACGGTGAGAGTTCCAGCATCTCAGAGGCCCCGCCAGACCCAATGACCCAGAATCGGCATTTAACAAGACCAGCAAGTGATTCACATCCACTTTGAAGTCTGGGAAGCGGTGGTTAGAAGAGCAAGATTGGCTACATTTATGTATTTTCACTCCAGACTCACCGGGAACATGGAGAGCAAGCAAGAAACCTCAGAAAGTTATCAAGTACTACTTTCATTACATTATATTTCATTTTATAATGTTTTTCAGTTTTAATTAAACTTTGCTCTAAGTAACAGAGCTGTTTTCCTTTTCTTTGTCTATTAGCATTGATTTTTCAAAGTGGTTTGGAACTTTATGCCACCATCTAGAGCAATTATCAACTTTAAATTATGTACAGTAATATGGTAGGAGGAAATGGAAACTACTTCTCAAGTTCAATTTTAGATATGGTTATGTAATTTTTCCTTTTCTCTCCTCTTTCTCTTTTTTGTGACAATTGCAACTGGCTTATTACCAAACCAGTGTTACATAGCAAGCTAGGAAGTCACTTAGAACATTACCTAGGGGCACCTGGGTGGCTCAGTGGGTTAAAGCCTCTGCCTTCGGCTCAGGTCATGATCTCAGGGTCCTGGGATCGGGGCCCGCATTGGGCTCTCTGCTCAGAGGGGAGCCTACTTCCTCCTCTCTCTCTGCCTGCCTCTCTGCCTACTTGTGATCTCTCTCTGTCAAATAAATAAATAAAATCTTTAAAAAAATAAAATAAAAAATAAAAAAAAAGAACATTACCTAGAAAAATGCTGTGTAATCAGAACCACCCAGAAAGAGGCAGGGCTGGTGCAGTAGAAGGCACAGAACAAGCCCATATGCACACGGTCCACGCTAAACACAGGTGTTCTACAACGTTTCCACCTGAAACAGCAGCGCCACAAACTGAAGTGTTAACTGCATCCACTAAGCTGAAAACTGGGAAGAGTGGGGATGACTTGTCTATTTTATATTCTGAGACAAATAATAGGACGGGTTTAATAAGTATCTGTGAGTGAGAGAGTGAATAAATGAACAGCACCCAAATTGTAGGTTCTCCCTACCACACTCCCTTTCAATTCTTGCAAAAGCAAGAGAATTCAATGAACCTTCCAGCCATTCCTGACTGCCAAGAAGTCTCTGCCCACAACGAGATGATGCCTCTGCCATGGCACCCATGAGGACCACTGGAGGGGTCGTCGCTGGGCACTAGATAACTCCCATTCTATTACTAAGAAACAGCAGCTTCCTTATTTTGCACATTTTTCGCACATGGAAAGATAAGGAGTGCACAGTCAATAGCCCTATGTAAACTAAATAAGATCAGGATAAAGTGGTGATTTTCAATAATTTTCAAAGTCTTCTTCTGCTGTTGAAGTTGATTTTGGAGAGGATGAACTTTCTGTACCCTTTTGGCTGCTGTGGTGTGGATACTTTCCATTAACTCCACTGAAAGCAGGACAAGAGTGAAGACAGTGATAGAGATCAGTAACACAAAGACAACTATGTCCGCAATAAATCCCATGAGATTAGCAGAGGCTAGGGTTGAGGCAAATAATACTGGCAAAACCAGACCCTTTGATGCTGCAATATCTGGTTGAATATTAACCAACCAACCAGGATCAAGGGGAAAAAGGGGTGTGTAATAATCTGGGTGAGGAAGATAGATGAGACAGGGCAACTGGTTCCCAGACTTAATAATACCCACGACTCATTATGCCCCTGCAGTAAGTATGAGACATGAGTTTATTAACAAGCTCAGCCACTCCACTGATTATTTGGGGGGGGGGGGCGAGGAGCTCTTTTTCAAATGCTTTATAAAGGACAAAAAAGCTACAATTCACATGGACGGTGGTGTGGCATCGGGAGTGCCGTCTTCTATTCTTCCACACGATTCTTAGCCTTAAAACCCCAGCTCACAATCCACTTCCCTGGGAAGCCTCCCCTGCTAACCAGTTAGTTATTCCCTCCTCTGCACCCCTAGATGCTTTGCTCCTACCTAGAGTGCTTTTTGTTTATCTGTGCTTCTCCCAGGAGAGCTTGAGTTCCTGAAAAGCAGGGGCTGGGTCTTAATTATCTCTGGATCCCCAGAGTATGGAGCCAAAAGAGGTGACTGATAATGTCTACTTTCATTATAAACATGTGAGCTATGTTTGGTGGGTAGCATGACTGCTGCCCAGGAAGGGGTTGCCTCAGACTGGAGAATCCCTGTGCAGAAATCACGACTGAAATGGTGCGTGTGACCAAGAAAGACACTCTGAGAGATGAGGGCACATATGTGGGATTACCATCTTAATGTACCAGCACATGAATTCAAGCCACACTCTCCCCTCCCCCATGTATAAGAAGGAATAATCTCTTTCCTGAATACCTCTCAAGATTACGAGGAATAAAACAGAGCATACCTGAAAGCACTTGAAAATCTATAATTTAAGAAATTTTTATTATCAACATTTCAGTGGTGAAAGGTAAGGAAAGCAGAGACTCTGTTGTGTGTATGGCTGGCTGGCTGCAGGGTGGATGGATGGTTAGATAGATGGGTGGATGGATGAATGGATGGATGGCTGGAGGGTGGACAGGTGGATGGATGGTTGGATAGATGGGTGAATAGATGGCTGGCTGGCTGGCTGGCTGGGTGGATGGGTGGGTGGGTGGATGGATGGATGGGTGGATAGCTGGATGGATGGATAAATAATGGCTCATCATCCATGGAGCCACAAAAAGGAAAGAAGGTTAAGGAGTATCCAACTTCAAATATTGCCAGGCCATTGTCTCATGTAAATGTCTCCATAAGGATTCTGAATTTAGAAATGGGAAGATATGAGCAGGGAATAATAGCCCCATCTAATTAACAAAATGTTATCTAATTAGTGCACGTAAAAAACATCCTGGTCTGAAAGCTAGTAACTCCTTTCTCTTGTTTACTTAGCATTTATGTAGTCCTTTAACATGTATTGATCTAGAATGTCTAAGTTTAATATTTAATGCAACATCTAATAGATTTCCATCAAGACACTGAAAGAAACATCATTATAGGCCATGATTTTATTTTTAAATTTGAAAAGGCAAATGAGGTTCAAAATGGTAAAAAAACAAAACAAAACAAAAAACCAAAAACTATTTCAAACAGTAGCAGAGAAAAGTGCACAATAGGAACCTTTTATCAATTTTATCTCTAACTAAAAACCTAAGCTACAGCACAAAAGAATAAAAACACAAAGTGTGCATTAAAAGCCATTTTAACAGTTTGTGCTGCCAAGAGGTGAGTGAGCTAAATAAAAGGATCGCTTTCTAAGTTTAATTTCACTAGGCAGTCTCTAAGTTTATAGTAAAGGAAAAAAATGTGCCCACAAAACCGTGCACTGAGTATATGCCCTGTGCGCCAAGTGAAACAGTTTAGGAAGGAGAGACTTAATTTTGCAGCAGCCATACTCCTAACATTTGGACAGGCTGTGGACTGAAGGGGCTTGCACACAGAGCCTGGAGAGCAAAGCTCCATTTTAAAAGGGCTCCCTGGGCTCCAGCAGATGGGCTGTAAACTTGGCCAGACTGCAGGCACCGTGTCCTCCACCCTCACCAGTTGAATGCATTAACTTTTCTATTCCTTTCCCATATGCTTTATCGCACATTCAAAAACATGGACAGCAGATGGTAGGTAACAAAGAAAGAGATCAATCAACCAAGCAAAAATGGAAAAACCTTGTTCTAACAGGGATATCCAAAAGCCACGTACCTCCAACCTCCCCATTATATGGGGCTATTTTGAAAATCAAATGACATTAAACAGAAGTAACTTCCTTTATGTCATCCCAAAAAAGTAGATACTGCCCTTCTGTATTAGGATATTTGCCATACAACACTTGCATTTATCTAATGCTATTCTTTTTCCTAACTTGGAATAACCACAGATTTCCTTAATATCAAAAATATAGACACAATAATAAAAGGGCCAGAAGTTCCAGAGAATGATTTTCTATCACATTAAACACTGAATAATGGTAGGGCTCTGAGGTTCCGCATTCAGGAATTAGAGAGAACAAATGAATCTCTTGACTACAGAAGCAAGAAAACGTTCTAAGTTCAGGGGGGAAAAACAAACACAAAAACCTTCTCCTTTTATGAAATCTCTATTTTAATTTAAATAACAGAAGGCCTATTTATGCCACTAATCCTATCTGTCTGCGTAGAAATCCAAAGAACCAGACAAAGGGCTTGGGCAAAGTACCTCCACCAACAGGGCAAGAGGAGACACAGCAGGGAAACTGTGCACAGGTGTCCCTCTTCTTTGCGCGGATACACTTCCTAAAAGGCAGGCAGCTTGGAAACAGAGTAAAAGTTAGGAGAGGCCACATGGGGGAAGAAATTGAACTGAAAAATAGGAGACCTGACTTAAACACCCACTTCTTCCCTAATCCCACATATGGATCTTAGGGAACAGCCTATCCTACAAAATCTGCACGTGAGCAGGCCTGTGTATTTGAAACGTCGAACATTTATCTGTAGAGGTTAATGGCACAAGCAAAGGAAATTAAAAAACAACCATAACTTGTCTAAATTTCCAAAGGATATACCCAATTGTTAGGAGGGTTTTTTAAATCTCAAGGAATACCATTTTTTCCAGTAGATCTCTTGGTATGCTCAACTCTTGATTCAAAGTTTCTGACTTCTGTGAATTGATGTTTAAAACTTTATTATCTTAACTTTTTAAAAAAGAGGCTATTGGAATACTTTGAGGAATTGACTGAATACACTATTGACTCAAAAGGGTTAATGACGTGTCCCTAGTAACTTCTAGAAGTTGCCTGGTCATTCAGAATTCTTGGCCCTTGTTTGAGTGTATGGATTCTTACACCTTGCAACTAGCATGTAACCCTTAGGTTTCCTTTAAAGAGAACAAGCATCCGGTTGCCTGGGTGGCTCAGTTGGTGAAGAATCTGTCCAACTCTTGATTTTGGCTCAGGTCACGATTTCTGCACTCAGCGTGCAGTCTGCCGGTCTTCTTCCCTCTGCTCCTCCCTCTGTGCACACACTCTATCTTTCTCTTTCCCTCTCCAATCAATCAATCAATCAACAAAATCGTAAAAAAAAAATAATGAGAACAAGCATCGAAACAGTCCCATGCAACCTCTAGTCCTACATAACCTACATAACCTACATAACCTCAGTAGTATGCAAATATTAGACTCTGAACAGGTTCCTTTTATTTTCTTTTTCTCTCTTTTTCCTTCTCTACCCTGACAGACACACACATACTCCGCATACATGGACCATAGCTTATCCAGCAGGTGTGTGATCTCATGGTTCTCATGATCAGATGGGATGTTCACTGAGGAGATAATCTGGTCATGTGACAGACCTGAATAAATTATCAAAGAAAAATAAAAGTCTGCATAAAAACATTGAAAATAAACATAATGGTGAAACCTCAATTTTGATTTCTAAAAGTGCTTTAACACTCTTCAAAAACGACAGCCCCATTATAGCTGAAAAATGAAATGTGTGCACTGGCCTGTTCATCTATCAATCTATCTACTACATACAAATCTGCCATCGAAAGGATTAAAATTAAAGGAATTAGCAGCACCAAATGATGGCAAGAATGTACAGCAAGAGAAATTCTCACATATTTTTGGTGGGAGTATAGAAAAAATACAACAAATTTGGAAAAAGCTCTAGCGGTTTCTTATGAAACTAGAAACATTCACCTACCCTATAACCCAGCAGTTCTGTTTTTGTTGCAAGAGCAGTGAAAACATGCCCAAAGAAAAACTGTATAAAAATGTTCAGAGCAACTATATATACAATAGCCCAAACCCAGAAATAACCTGTGTCTATCAACAGGAAAATGGATAGACTGTAAGATATTCACTCAGTGGAATACTATTCAGCAATCTACTGATACAAGCCACAAATGGATGGATCTCCAAAAAAAGGTTATGGCAAACAAAGAAGCCAGCGTACATACCGTATGATTCCACTTACGTGAAGGTCTACAATGGGCAACAAAATATCTAGAGTGGAAAAAATCTGAACAGTGGTTGCCCCTATGGGGTAGAGACAGAGATTTATTGACGGGGGCCTGAAGAATGGTAATATTCTGTATCGTGATGGGATTTGCATTTGAACAGTATACACATCTCTCAACATTTAAGACTGGTGTATTTCCTTGTGTGTAAATTTTCCTTTGGAAAAAATCAAATACTGAATACTGATTAAAGATATGTATGCTGCTGTTTTTGGAGGAAAGGGCACTAATATTTGAAATGTACTTTAAAATGCATCAAAGAACAAGATGGATAAATGGATAGACTGATAAAGAATAAAGAAAGTACAGTAAAATGGGGGCGCCTGGGTGGCTCACTTGGTTAAGCCACTGCTTTCAGCTCAGGTCATGATCCTGGAGACCGGGGATTGAGTCCCACATCGGGATTCCTGCTCGGCGGGAAGCCTGCTTCTCCCTCTCTCAGTCCCTCTGATTGTGTTCCCTCTCTAGCTCTGTTTCTCTCTGTCAAATAAAGAAATAAAATCTTTAAAAAAAAGTACAGTAAAATGGTAATTGTAGAAGCTAAGTGTTGTAGTATGGGTATTCACTGTATGAATGGCTAAACATTTTCAAGAAATGAACTGGAAAAAATATCTGTTAGAGTCCCAGGACAGCATCCTTTAACAATTTATTTTCAGGATCATTGTATAAGCAAAGAATAAAGATAGTTTTTTGGGTTTTTTTTTGTTTTTTTTTTTTTAAAGAGTGAAAAAGATTAAACTTCTGCAAGTAAATTCAAATACCAAATAAATACTGGTATTTCATGCTTACTTCAGAATGAATAAAGCCCTCACCTGATGCTGTGAGGAGAACAAGGGCATCTCATTATGCTCTACAGATTTAAACATACCTGGAGGACTGTTTTACAAATAACCACATCCTTCCCTACGGCCAACTCTCCAAATTGTTGGGTCCTAACAAGTTTCTCTTGTTATATGAACTGTCTGCCAAACACTAATGGGCTCTGAACACAAGCCAGAAGATTCCCCCAAGCTCGGCTGGGTGTAACCCCAAATCCCACCCTGCTCGACAGGACCTCCCTCAAGAGCTCAGGAGTTACTTGTGGGAGCCTCTTATCGCTTCGACGCATCTGGACCCCACACAACATGAGGCACAGAGCTTGGCTCTCCGGAGTTGCTCAGTAAATAACTGTTCAAGGTTGCTTTCCATGGTTCAAAAGCAAACAGGGACCACACAAGGGAGTAGATTTGTCTTTCTTCATAAAAATGACCAGGTTCATTAAGAGCCCCTTATTTATCCTGGAAAAATGCTGTAGGATCCAAATTGTGTGAAGTTATGATGTAATGCTCCAAATCTTACGATAGCAGCACTGTCCAAGGAGGTAGGGCGGGCCGCCTTGTGTCACATGGGGGATTCTGACACTTACTGTGGGACTCAGGGCCAACGATTTGACTTCTTTGCATCTCACTATCTCATTTTTCTATGAAATGAGACTAATATCTACACCTCACAGGAGTGACGTGAAGATTAAAGACAATAATCCATCCAGGTACATAATAGCATCGTGTCTGGCAGGTAATGAGCACCCCATGCACGTTAGCTCATGGCTTTTAGTACTTTTCATGTCTCTATGAATAAAGCAGACAGTGCCTGGCATTATCACACTGATTTAACATCAAGGATAATACAGATAGCACAAATATTTCCCCTTCACTGAATTCAGTAAATCACAGTCATCGAAATAAATTTCACATTCAAGTTCTCAGGGTCACACTACAAAAACTCAGGGCTACTTGAAGCAGAGCATTTGGTATCCCATAAGCTGTCCTAGAATCTCCTTGCATACAAGACTGTTGGACTTGTAGGGTCTCGGCAGCAAAGCAAAAGCACGGAGGAGTGACTTGTCCAGAGTCCTCCTTGGAACTTGCCAAGAGAAGATGTTCCGCCACCTGCCTTCCTGTTCTCATTGACCTCTACGGCAGGGAAATCTGCTTCCCTATCCTCTTTGCTCACTGATCCACTGTCCGCATTATGGCTGTGGCAGACAGAAGGAACTGCGGGAAGACGTCTACCCCCTCACCCCCAGAACCTGTGAATATGTCACGTTAAATGGCAAAAGGACTGCAGGGGTGATTAAGGTTATAGACTTTATGATAGGGAGATTTTCCTGGATTATCTGAAGGGTTCAACCTAATTACATGGGCCCTTTTAAAAGCAGAGAAGTCTCTCTGGCTTGGGTTGGAGGGATGCAGCAGGAGGACAAGGGGTGATGTGGGAAAAGGTCTCCAGGTGCTGCTGCTGGCTTAGCCATGGAAAGGGCAAGGTGATACTGACCGCCCTTGAGGAGCAAAGAAAGGCTCCAGGCTGACAGCCAGAGAAGAAAGAGGAACCTCAGCCTGATTCTATCTGCAAGGGACTAAATTCTAAAACTATAACTTGAATCAGTATGGAAGCAAATTCTTCCCCAGAGCCTCCAAAAAGGACGGGGGCACAAAGGACACATACCACCCCCAGGTACTATGCCAGGGCAAGAAGGCGGAGTGAGCATCTCTTCCAGTGATGCTGTGCTATTGATTACTGTTTTAAAATCAAAAGGTCTTGGAACACCAGGACACCATGTTAAATATCCACCTCCGGCTCAGGTCATGATCTCAAGGTTCTGGGATCAAGCCCCACATCAGGCTCCTTGCTCAGTGGGGAGCCCACTTCTCCCTCTGCCTCTGTCCCTCCCCACATCCATTTGAGCTTGTGCATGTGCGCGCGCTCTCTCTCTCTCAAATAAATCAATAAAATCTTTAAAAATAACAGAAAAAATAATTTAAAAAAATCAGAACTCTTACTAATGTGATTCACCCTAGGACTGAGCACAGCTTGAAGCAAAGTGTTCACTGTCAGTCTTTTAGTTCAGCCTTGTCAAAATTACATTAAAAATTACATTAGAGGGGTGCCTGGGTGGCTCAGTCAGTTGAGTGTTTGACTCTTGATCAGGTCATGATCTCAGGGTCATGAGATCAAGCCCCACATTTGGCTCCATGGTGGACGAGGAGCCTGCTTGGGATTTTCTCCCTCTGCCCTTCCCTGCTTGCGTGCTCTCTATAAATAAAATAAAATAAAAATCTTCAAAAAACTTACATTAGAAATATTTCCCTCAATGCAAATTCAGTAATTTTTCCATTAAAATTCTGAGCTCGAAAAAAGCAAGTCGAAGCAAATGAAATGCTCACCTGATTGGAAATAATTAACTTTCTTCATTAAACTCACATTTCTTTATTCCTGTGAGGTACAGCTTAAAACAAAACAAATAAAATGATGAAACTAATCTTTTATAAACTCAACACTCACTTCAAAGGTATCCATCCCTAAGCCAGGTTTTCCCATACCACTTGCTACTTCCCACAAATCCAAAAGATCTTGCCAGTTTCCACATCTGAGTATGTGTTTCTATGTTTTACATAAAATTAAGGGCTCAAAATAGTGGGGCATATCAGATCTATATTTATTTATTTATTTATTTATTTATTTATTTTTTAAAGATTTTATTTATTTGACAGATGGAAACACAGCGAGAGGGAACACAAGCAGGGGGAGTGAGAGAGGGAGAAGCAGGCTTCCTGCCGAGCAGGGAGCCCGATGTGGGACTCGATCTCGGGTCTCCGGGATCATGACCTGAGCCGAAGGCAGTTGCTTAACCAACTGAGCCACCCAGGCGCCCCCAGATCTATATTTAATCACCTTATCTCTCCATTCAATTTAAATAATATGAGTTTTGCCTCATTGTTCTGTAATTATTATTTGGAGCTTCATCTGACATTGGAAATCAGTAGAGTTCCAGTATTTCCGATCAATGCTGTCCTGGTTTAAATACGTGATCATTAAGAGGCCATCTCTTAGCCACATTTATAACCAAGAGGCGTCCTGAGTGATGTCCATATGCTTATGCTCTCTAACATTAAACTTCCTGTGTCCCATTGTGGATAAACCCTTCAAATACCTGGAAAGGAAACATCACAACTTACAGATGGACTTCTGGTCAGACAAGTGTTACTAGGTTTCATCTTACTCAAGAGACTCTTGCCCAATTACATTTTAAAAAGTCCCTTAGTGATACCTTTTTATTTTTCCAGTTCTCCTCCAATTGGATTGTAAAATATTAGAGGGTAAGGATTTAATCAAGCTTACCCAAAAATCAGGTGTTCCCCTCCACGCCACCCTTTTTTGTGTAGGAGGAATTTCATGTATTTATGTGTGTCTTCCTACCGTGCATTCTCTGTATTTAGGGTCATAAGAGCATCAACAGCAGTACAACCGGGGGAGAGGGAAGAGAGGGTGAGGCTGTACAGTGGTCCCCCAGGGGTGATGAATGGAATGTTCCAGCTAGAGAAGATAATTTAAACTGGCGAAGCAAGGGTTGGAATGGGCACATGAGGAAAAGCAGGAACATTGCCAAGGCCAGGCTTAGTAATTCAGACTTCATACTTTGGGCAACAGGAAAGTATTAAATGTTTTTCTGCAGGAGAGAAACACGAGTAAAGTAGTGTTTGAAGAGGGGCCCGTGGACAGAGCTTGGGCTGAAAGAGCAGATTAAGACAGGGAGAGAAAAAGACAGGATGCTTTCAACAAGTACGTCATGAGAGTGAGGGATGGGTGACCGTGAAAATGAGGAGAAACAAGTGAACAGATGTTCAGTAGATCTAAGGGGAAGACAAGGTCTTCTTCAGCCTTAAAATAACTTGAGTGATTCTCTCCTTTTCTCCATCCTGTATTTCCCTTTTGACCAAATCCCTGAACTCGAGAAGACTGAGCCTCTCTCCATTCTCAAGTTCAGTTCCTGGGGAGAAGCCTTAAGCCAGGACACTTTATTCTCCTTCTCCCAGGCGCTGAGGTTGGAATACCACACTCTGTGCTCAACCACCAGAGACCCCATCCCTCTCTGGGCTATATCAAACTTAACTCTTTGTTAAGAGAGACAGAAACTGCAGGAAATCAGGTGGTTTTGCTCTTTGTGTGATGCTCGACAGGTGCTGTGTCCAGGTGTTTGACCCTGCTCTCCCTCTGCACTGGGGCGTGGGGCACAGGTATCAGAGCTGCTGTGTGGAGCCCCTGAGACAGCACCTGGGAGGCCATGCCACGTTACAGGAGGGCCATCCTTTCATTATATAAAGGCACTGGGGGGCCTACAGTGACATTCGATGATAAGGTTATTTTACCTCATTTAGTCACCAAGAGATACGTTTCAACAAAAATTAGACCAAAGTTATTTAAAAGCAACCAAGATTTCTGGGGCACCTGGGTGGTGAAGTGTCTGATTCTTTTTTATATTTTTTTAAACACTTATTTATTTATTTGAGAGAGAGAGAGTGTATGTGTGTGTATGTTCGCACAAGTACAAGTGGAGGGAGGAACAGATGGGGAGGGATAGGAAAAAGAAAGAATCCTAAGTACACTTTTTGGGCTCAATCTCACGATCCTGAGATCATGACCTGAGACGAAACCACAAATCGGATGCTCAATCGACTGAGCCACCCAGGCGCCCCTAAGCCACTGACTATGGGTCAGGTCATGATCTCGGAGTCATGAGATCTAGCCCCATGTCGGGCTTCATGCTGAGTGTCGAGCCTGCTTGAGATTCTCTCTCCCTTACTCTCTGCCCCTCCCCTGCTCACTCACATGCATATTCTCTCTTTTTCTCAAAAAAAAAAAGGCAAGAAAGATTCCTCAAGGTGGCTTTTGGCAGGGGTTCAGGAGGATCCTATCCTTCCTGCAGATAGGGCTAATCCCACCTCTAGAAAAAACACTGAAGATCCGATGCACTCTGCTTACAAATAAGTCACAGTGTGCCTACTGAGTTCATCTGGGAAAGAAAGTTCTTTGGTGATAGTGGTGGGGAAGGTCCCTGACACACTCGCCAAGGATCCTCAGCATGGCTCCGGTCTGGCAGGATTCTGTTTAAAAGATGCAAAAACTCCATGCACTTCTCCAAATGTTATCTTCGGTAGCTCTGGTTCCCCAAAATGGTCCACTGCCACTGTACCATTACCCAGACTGCTTGGGTGCCCATTTTTCACACTTCTTGGGGGTCACTATCTGTATCAGTTTCTTATGGCTACTATAACAAATTACCATGTCTCAGTGACTTTAAACCACATAATTTTAACATTTTACAGTTCTGCAAGTCAGAAGCCCAAAATCTGTATCAACTGGGCTACAGCAAGGATGTCAGCAAAATAGCATTCCTTCTGGAGGCTCTGGGGAAGCACCCATTTCTTTGCCTTTTCCAGCTTCCAAGGCTGCCTGCATTCCTTGGAATATGGCCCTTCCTCAATCCTCACAGCAAGCAGTGAAGTATCTTCACTGTCTGACACTCACCCTCTGCTCCCATGGTCATGTCTCCATCTCTGACTCTGATCTCCCCAACTCGCTCTTATAAGAATCCTTGTGGGGGTGCCTGGGTGGTTCAGTTGGTTAAGCGACTGCCTTCGGCTCAGGTCATGATCCCGGAGACCCGGGATCGAGTCCCACATCGGGCTCCCTGCTTGGCGGGAAGCCTGCTTCTGTTCCCTCTCTCACTGTGTTTCTCTCTGTCAAATAAATAAATAAAATCTTAAAAAAAAAAAAAAAAAGAATCCTTGTGATTACATTGGGTCTACCTGGAAAAACCAGAATAATCATCCCATCTGAAGATCCTTAATTAGCTCTGCAGAGTCCCTCTTGCCATGTAACTAATATATTCATGGGTTCCTGTGATCAGGACATGGACATCTCTAGGGGCCATTCTTCTGCCTTCCACAGGGTCTATGTGGTAAGGAAGTGCCATGAGCTCAGGTCACTTTAATTCTCTTGGCCTGAGTTTCCTTGTCTCCTGAACAAGGAAGATAAACTTGACCTCAAGGTTCCTTCTGCGTTACCTAAATGTATCTATTCTGATCTAAAGACATCTACATAAATGTGCCATATAAATACACCCGTAACACTACTAACTGTGTGGACTAGAAGGTGGAGAAATGATCTAAGGAGATACCCAGATTTTGAGACTAGTTAATAGAGAACCTTGGTAATGCTGGGTAGGAGGAGGTTGAAAGATGACAGGCTGGAGGCAGAGTTGCAGTGAAAGGAAAGGGTTTAGTAGCGTGTTGAAGAAAAAGACAAAGAGCTAAGACATCATGTCAAGGCAAGAGAGAAAAAAAATGGGGTCATCCATACAAAAGGATTTCATTACTGGAATCTGTGTGGATTAATAAATTCTGTAAAGGGTAAGTGAAAGAAATAAAAAGGAGCAAATGCTTGCAGACTGATTTGAATCTGAGAGGGAAGAGGAGCTGGTGAAGAAATCATTTAAAATAAAGGCTTGGCCAGAGAAAAGTAGAATCACCTTAAAACATGCTGACTCAACTGTTTGTGCTCAGGGAACTTTTTATGAAACCCTTCTAGAGTCATGAATTGCCTTAAATTTTGCTATTTACAAGTCTGATTTTACAAAAACAATCATTTTCTTAACATAGGGCATGCTATTGGGTTACACTATAGAGTTTCTTTAAAAATATTTATTTCATACAATTAACTGGTCTGTTGAGAGTGCTGACGCTTAATTTTGAAAATACATTTCTGAGTGCCTGACTAGCTCAGCTGGGGGAGCATGCAACCCTTGAGCTCAGGGTTGTGGGTTCAAGCCCCAAGTTTGGTGTAGAAATTACTAAGACAAATAAAGAAACTTCAAAAAAAAAAAACAAAAACCATTTAAAATACATTCAGTTCCATGTCTGGTGAACTGAATAATTTAGCCAGGACTAAGGTGTTTAAAAGTCCTTAAATTATATTCCGTTAAATCAAGTGAAAATGACTTCTTTACAATTATCTTTGTAACTTAAAAACTGTAATAGCATCATTGATGTATGTGATAATTTCCATTAGACATGTTTCAACAAAAAGTATAGGAGGTAGGTGTTATCACATGACAAACTCTTCCATCTAGATTTTTGAATTTTTTAATAGAATTTTTCCTTCAATAGTATTATACATATCTGTGTTACATCCAACTTATTTCCATGTGCTTCTTTAGCGTGTAGTATTTACTGAAATTACTAAATTAGTACTTCCCAACAAGAAAAATGCAATTAGATTTACAGCAGTAATTTCCTTAGCATGAAGAGCTGACTAAAGTTTAGAAAGTACTTTCACTTGCAAACTATTAGTTTAGAAATCTACACAATAATAGTTTCCCTTTATTGGCTAGAATTTTAAGCAAATAACCTGTAAGTTACAAAACATTATAGGAAAAGTACAAATATGACACAAAAATAATTCATCAAGTCATTCCAAAGTCTTTGCCAGAAGTTACCTGGATATTGCTGTTGCTTTTGCACAGTTCCCACACCTCGTGTGCAATAAAGCCCAGCGGTCACAGCAAGTCCAAATGCTACAGTTTCCCAGGATGTGAGTTTTATTTACATGTTACGTTCTTAACATAATGTCAGGCTAACTCATGCTCGTTGGATGATCCTCCTGATATCATACATCGCTGCATGGTCTTTCAACTGATCATCGTGTTCTAATAACTGAAATTTGAATTTGGCAAAGAACAGACCTCTCAGAGAGAAGACAGACAGCCAACCATTCACCTCAAATGTTATGACAGATTGTAGCTTTTCGGAGATGAACATAAAGTTAGCACATCATTGCAAAATGCTTTACTATTAGATAATGAGCAGGAAACTAAAGATCATACAATTTAAGTCTGAGCATGAAGTCCTTAACCTAGCTCTGACCTTTCTTTTGGCTCGTAGCAACAGTGTTGGGCTTTAAAACGATGTCCCTATGGAGCACATCTGCACAGCTTACTGCCGCTTTGAGGAGAGCCCCCTCTGTGAAGCCAGCTTCAACGCACAGTTGTCCAAGAGATGAAGAAAGTAAAAATTAGTCAGTACTTCTGAATAACAGTTGCTTTTCTCCTCAGGAAAAAGGTAGATGTGATCAACAACTTAGATAAAAACACTTAATAAGGGCACCTGGGTGGCTCGGTGGGTTAAAGCCTCTGCTTTCAGCTCAGGTCATGATCTCAAGAGTCTGGGATAGAGGCTCACATTGGGATCTCTGCTCAGCAGGGAGCCTGCTTCCTCCTTTCTCTCTACCTGCCTTTCTGCCTACTTGTGATCTCTGTCTCTCTGTCAAATAAATAAATAAAATAATCTTAAAAAAAACCCCACTTAATAAAAGTCTGTAATCATGTTCTAGAGCTAGTTCAAGTTCATGATTAGCAAAGCAAAACTTCACTTTGACAACTGTTGCCTATGAAATCCCTCTGCTGGGTCAAAGCAACCACAGGAAGAAGAATCTGAAGTCAAACCCTAAATTTTATCTTGAATATATAAAGAGCAAAGTAATGCCAAGAAATTTTGCAGATGTTCATTTCCTCAAGTGAAATGATAAAAACTCATCTAATAAAGAAGGTGTCATTTAGTTTCAGGGATCTAACTATAATACAACAGTATACACTATATATTTATGTGTTTCAGGTCTCTAGGTAATTTTTCCTAAGCCATTTCTAAACTCTGTTGGTGTATAAGGTGTAAGATGCATGTTCAAAGCATGATTCAAGTAACCATTTCTATTATAAAAGCAAAACTCTTACAAATTAGGTTTTAGAGAAGGTAAATATTGAAGATTTCCTCTAAAAAAATGCATCATGCTGCACTCTGGTATGTGTAGTAGCTGTCTTCAATCCTTTACTCAGTCAGCACTACCTGAGCACCAACTATGTACAAAACAATCTCTAACCCTCTGGGGGAACTGCAGAGTGAAATTAGATGTAGCATTTTCTTTCCTTGTGTATCTGATCTAGAAGAGAAGAGGTGATTTTTAAAACAATGTTACAAGTTGAGTGTCAAGACATTTTGAGGAAAACAGTTGGGGGAAGGTGACTTTCGAACCTCAAACGTGCAACTCTCCACTCTCTTAAAAATGGTCCTAGTTCAGGGCTGTATGGCACAGTCGATTAAGTGACTGACTCTTGATTTCAGCTCAGGCAGTGATCTCAGGGTCATGAGATCGAGCCCCTCATGGGGCCTGTGACTGCCCTGCTTGGGCCTCAGTGGGAAATCTGCTTAAGATTCTCCTCTCCCTCTGCCCTTCTCCCCAGGTCTGTATATACTCTCTCTTTAAAATAAATAAATCTTAAAAAAAATGGCTCTGGCTCAAAACTTAGATGACTGACAGTGAGACCGTGACTTCTGGTGGAGCTCCTGGGCTCAGCACTTTAAAAAGCCATCCTACCCAATCAAGGCAGCAATCCCGGGGGGAAATTATTCCAAACACTTGGTATACATACCATATACTAAGACACTCCAAACCAAGCTGTAAGTATCCCCAATGGTTGACCATTTCTCACCCACTTCATAGAATATTCCATTTCTGAGAGTTTAGTTACCCAATCTGATTTTTAGCAGTAAGATTTCTGTAAATTGTGGTCTTCAACCTAAACCGAGCAGGTGTTGTTCATGACTTTGTTTTTTTCATTTGAGGCCATGCCGTCTGCTATTTTACAAAGGCATGAACTTAATGTTTCTATATATTCCTATTTCAAGAGCAAAACACTCAACCCGTTCTTTGGAATTAATGGCCTCACTGAAACACAAATATCATATTCATTAGAATAGCTGATTCCAAGAGCAGTAGGGTATTAATGAAAGAGGCTACAATTCTACACCGATGAGCTAATATTCTAAACATTCATTTCCTACTGAAAAGACATATGGGTCTTTTTATACCTTGCCAATGTCCCCCTTTCCACAATATACTAAATTTATACACAGTTCATAACAGTCCTATTATATCACAGTTATACAAAAAACAATAATGAAAGAGATGCCAGCAAATGATATAGCAAGGGACGAATAGGGAAACCTTTAATTCAACATGTAGGTAACAAACTAAACCGAGCCTTCTCTGCCTGTCAACATCATGGGTGGAAGTCCACCCAGGGTTCTCTGCTCCCAGGCAATATTTGAATGTTTGTTACAGGGAAGGAGGTTAGCACGAAGAAAAGGGGGTAAGTCAGGGTCTGTGCAAGAGGACGGTGTCTGCTTGGATGAGGTGCTCCTCCTTCATTCAATTCACAGGGCAGACTTTACAAGACTCACACCTTTCTACCAGGATATGACACGGGCAAGGAGGCCGGGGGTGAGGGTCTACACAGCTGCAGGGACACTCTCTCCGGAGCCCAGAGAGACCCGGAGCGAGGCCCGGCAGAGGTGTCCTGGGTGACTGTAGCTGCCCCTCTGCCGCAGCCTCACTCACCCTTTTGAAAAGACAGGCAACACAGAAGCACTCAATTTTGTCCCCACACACGCGTGCAAAGGAAGCTTCGCGGCCCCCCCCCCAAATATATTCTAATTTAAAAAACAAAAGACAGGCTGTGGGCATTTTCAGAGGCGGCCACATTACTCCCAGGTCTGGAAAGCAGATTTGCGGAGGCCAAAGATTAGACAAAAGGCATGCGCGGCGACATGCAGACCTAGAAAGGATTTTTTTTTTTTTTTTTAAGTGATTAAGGCCTCCCAGTTTAATTCTGTTTCCCCTTTTGGGGATAATTCTTCAGGCGCTGAGCAAATCCCTTAAGGCCTGGAAAAGACGTCGGACAAGGAAGGGGGAAAGCCCCTGAAACTTTCCCAAACTGCAGCAGGCTGGTGGCGGGCAGCGGCCACGGACTTCGGGTCCCAGGGCGCCGGGGGCACCCCAGAGGCGGCGGCCCCCCTCCCACCGCCACAACAAAAAGGCCTAATTCAGCCTTCACACTCGGGTTTCCAAGACCCAAGAAGCCCCAACCGTGGAGCGGGCGGCGACGACCCCGGGGCAGCCCTTCTCGCCGGGGCGAAGGAGAAGATGGAGCCTCGTGTCCGTGTCACGGCATAAAGGAAAGGACCTTCGGAGGCACGCAGACGAGACCCCCGAAGCAGCAACAGCTGGTGCCACCCGCACCCCCTCGGGCCTCGGCCTCGGACCCCGCAGGAGCCTCTGCCCCGGGCGCCTCGGGTCCCCCCGGCGGCGCCGCCCCCCTCGAGCGCGCGGCGCGGGGCTGCAGGCCCGGCGGCTGAGGCTGCGGTTGGGGCTCCGGCAGCTCGCCGACACAATGCGGCCCGAGAGCCTCCCCGCCCGCCGCCGCCACTGCGGCAGGCCCGTGGCCGACACAAAAGCCCACCGGCCGCCGGCCCTCGCGCCTCCCGGCCCCATCACCGCGCACCGACCTTGGGCTCCGGCGCCGGGTTCCCGCAGCGTCTTGGTCACCGCCTTCCAGACGTTGCAGCCCAGCAGGCAGAAGAGGAGCGCCGCGGACCTGCTCATCTCCGCGCCGCAGGGCCCCGGGCGGCTCCGGCTCGCCGACCACCGGGACGGAGCGGCGCGTCAGGGGCGGCCAGGCGCCGCGCCTCCCTCCATGTCGCCTGGCTCCGCGCGCGCCGGGCCCGCCGCCCGATTGGCCGCGCCCCCGCCCGGCGCGGCGCCGGGCTCCGCAGCCCACGGCCGCTCCCTCCTCCGCGCACCCCGGTGGGTTTCCCCGAAGAGCCGCGGTGGCGGCTCCGCCAACTCTTTAACCCCTTCGTGCCTCCGGCCCCGCCCGCGGGCGGCGCCCAGGCCCCGCCGTGGTGCCACCTGGCGGCCGCGGCGCAGCGCGGGGAGGGGGCCGCGCGCCCACGAGCCGCTCCCGCCCCCGCAGCGACGCCCCCTCACCTCCGCCCGCGTGCCCTCAAGCCTAGTCGACGACTGCGAGCGCGACCTTTGGCTCCAAGACAGCCTCAGCACCTACTCCCCATCCCTCGCCCTTCTCCGGGTTCCCCCGCCACTTTGTAGAAAATAGAACACCTGCTTTTCTGGGCTGAGGCCTTGCACCGGTTAACTGAGGGTCCTCAGGACGCATTTGTGTCTCAGGGCGTGGCCTACCTCAGTTACCCCGGTATAAGGCCACCTGCAGCTACTCAGGTCCCAGTCTGCCTTTATTCCCCAAGACTGTCTTGACAAGCAGTGTTAAAGGTCAGCGGAAACAGAATCCCTATGCCTGTATAAAATGTGGTAGGCCCTCTGTGCCAAAGTGTTGACAGATGAAGGGCTCTGAATTGTGCTTGGCTATTTCTAGATGGTTAGGGTGGGGAAGAAATTACTTTTACATATATATGTTACATATATATATGTTACATATATATATATATATATATGATTCAAGAGATAGGTAGTGTTATCCCCATTTACAGATGAGAAAATAGAGGCTAAGGAGTCCAAAGCACATAGTTGGTCAGTGGCAGAGCCAAGGCTGAAAGAGAATAATCAGTCTGGCTCTAAGGTTAAAGCCCTTCACAAAATCCCCAGGCTTCCTTTAAGCCTAGGTACACCCACCCCACCCCACCCCAATTTTCCTTCCTCAAATGGCTCCTGTCCATATGCCTTCCTCCATACAACCTTCATGTCCCCCTGACTGTCCACCCCATCTCCCAACCAGCACTGCAGTGACCTTTGGTCCTCTGTACGTCACCTGGGCTCTAAGGAAATCCACACCAGTCTCACTGTCTGCCCTGTGCTGCCTCTAGAACACTAGGCCAGACGAAGGTTATTTCTATAATTTTATTAATTGGGCATTAAGGCAGGGCAGGCAGTGTACCAAAAAGGGAATGAAGGATGGCACTTGCCCAGTTGGCTTATGATAGACAAATCATTGTGAGACACAATAAAAACGAGGAAGTGGAGGAGCCCATATGGGTTTTATTGTCACCCTCAGGACCAGTGCTACAATTAGTGCAAATTGTGCACCTGCACAGGGTGGCAGGTAGTCAGAAGGCAGAAGGAAAACCCACAATTAGGGACTGCCTGATCCCTCCTCCTTCTGACTTCCCAAGTCAAAGCCTTAGGGCTGTTCTCGGGTCCACCTCAGAGCCTGAGCAGGGAAGTGAATGGAATGACAGTTCGGCCCAGCCCTCACCTCTAGCTGAGTCAGCAGCCTGCAGGAGCACAGAGTCCAAGCAAGCTGGATTGCTGGGTAGAGCATGACTCCATGGAGGAGGGCAGTCCCGGAGTTTTCAAGTCACTTTCTGGGTAGTGGGCTGCTTTCTAAGAAATGTAGCATTAAGCCCCATCCTAGAGTTGAAACTTCCCACTTCAAACATCTTGAGGATGTGCCTTGGTCAGGGATGTTGGGGATGTTGGCTCTGAGAACCAGCCTGAACCAAAAACAAACAATCTAAGCACATTAACCAGGTTGATTATTAGATCACCTGGGACTCCTAAAAAGTCGTGAGAGTTGAAGTCTCATAAAGGAATGAAGGAAACTGTTATTTGGGCTGGGGGGAGAGGGGTGGGATTCCTCATATATGCCAGTTCTGATGACAAGTATCTAGTTCTGATAACAGCAAACTCAAATCCCTATAAGACTGTTAGCTCCAAGGATGAGTGTCATGCTAATGATTCCAGTTACCTCTTGCTGGTTTTTAAAATCTGTTTTAATCACAGTAATGTCTGAATCTAGTTAATGGTATCCAGTGAATAATATGGTGCCAATGTTGATCTCCTGGTGTGGTAATGCACTATAGTCACATAAAATGTTACAATCGGGTTGCTGGGGGAGCTTAGTGCTGGGTGTAAATGGACCTGTATGCAGTATTTTTATATTTTCTTGTGAGTTATAATCCAAGATTGTAAGTAAAAAAAAAATGGTATGCCATTTTTTCCCCCTAAGCTTTATTATTCCCTTAAAACACTGGGGTTTGTGATCTTAGTATAGAATAGAAGTTTTAAGAGTGGAAGAAGTCTTAGTGAATACTAAATGGTTAGTCAAGTCATGTTGGGTCACATTCATGACTGTGAATGCTCAGATATAATGGTTGGTATTATTGTGTAAGAAGATTTCTGTGGATGACATAGCACTTTAGGAAAAGTTTTTGTACCTTTACAGCAAAATAGAGGCTTGAATAAGTAGTTTCAGAAATACCACTGCCGATCCATTTTGGGAACCACAAAGAAGTTATTTTGTATAGCGGACCCTGTAAGTCTGTTTCAAACCCAAGAAGACAACTGGGACCCCCAAGAGCATTTCTCCATTACTTGGATGTTTTCAGTTACTTGCGTGGGAGGCTAAGAAGCACAAATTCTGCTAAATCACATAAATATGCACACTTATGTATCATCTTCCCCAGAATTCCAGAATTATTTATGTAAGTGTTAAATAATCACACTTTTTTGCTACTGGAATAAAAGAATACAGTTTACCGTTCCTCATTTTCTAATAATCAGATTCCAACTTAGTAACTGTGGAAAAAAAAATCACTGCTTGAGAGGGTGTTTGCAGAACAATGGAAATTACAAGTGTTCTTTCCTTCTAGAACTTTTCCTGTTGCTTTTATTAAAATCTCACATTGTTTGACTAAAGATGAATTATGACTGTACTTATTTGAAAGTGCTTAGAAGCTGCCTGAGTGCAGCATTTGATTTCAATTTTCCAGTCCTCTGCCAAAAAGCAGTGATGCTATATACAGAACTTTTCCTGTCTGAATTTTCCAGAAACCTTGATTTCAGAGTCTCTGTGTGAAGGTTTCTTAGCCCAAGATTATCCACTCGATTGAAATCTTTCCTGAAGTTGGTGCCCATCGGTGGAATTTTAATTGTCTGATTTTGCTTCAAAAGGCATTGTCCTATCTTCTCCCCTTTCTCCTCTCACTGCCCCCCCACCCCCATCCCCACACAACATCCACCCCTGCAAGAAGCTGCTTGTGAACAACACTGATTATGAGGCTTGTACAGGTTAGGGAGTGTGCCATGGGCATTCCTACTTATGCTTGCTGATGCTTTTATTGAAGTTAGATAAAATGTAGCCATAGGTAGAAATTGCAATGTCTCAGATTTTTTTGAGAAGCCATTTGTCATCCATTTGAAAAACAGAAAAATGACGGACTTAACCTGGGCACTCCCACTTGGTCCCCTTTTCATGGCTTAGCACCCACGTATCAGTTCATTGACTTTCTAACAAGGTCTTTCTTTCAGGCATCTTTTGCCTCCCTATGCTCTCCTTTCTCTCATTCAGGTTCTCAGCCAGGAGAGGTTTCTTATTAAAGAACTAATTCAGTGAATACAGGTCTGATGTCAGCTTCTTGTGAGAAGTTACAAATTCACCTTAGCCTGCAAGAGTGAATTTCAGATTCCCCCGTAGCACTGTTCCACTTTGCATGCCCCACTGTGACCAAAGGAGTCCAGGACACAGCAATAGGTCTTGACTGTTGGAGAGAATATTCAGAGGCTGGCAACTGAGAATCCAGTGAGAATGCATTTTAGGCAAGTGTTCTGTTTTGATGAGCTGGCTCCATTAGAGCAAGAGAAAGCTTCCAGTTGACGCCTTTGCTGGCCCCCTGAAACGCTGTTGGAGACAAGGAGAGCTCAGGGAGACTAGGAAAGCGAGCTTCCATGTCCCCTCTGGAAGACATGTGACTGCTAACTATCGGACCTGCCTTCACAGACTTAGAAGGGACAACAAGGAAAGTAGAAAATGAAAAAAAAATTTTTCAGAGAAAAATTGGGAAAAGATGGGAAGATAATGGAAAAAATGGAGAAGATAATTAGCACTAATTGAGTCTTGTTTTGAGGCTTATTCGGGAGGAAACGGTCACTGTGCTCAAGGTCCTAAATTCCCCTCCTGTGGGTTGGTTTTCAGGTCAACACTATGAGAGGCCCTATTCCTTTCCTTTCACATCCTCTTCATTTCCCTCTGTGTAATTTTGAAGCTTTTGATCCAAAGCTATCTGCTGCTGGTATGTTTCTCATAATGTCCTGGTCCTGGTCAGTTAATAAACAGAGGGGTTTTCCCTCCAGCAGTTCCCTTTCTTACAGGCCTGTGGCCATGGATATAGGGGCAAGAAGGGGATTTGTCTGGACAAATAATACAACAGGCTTAGATGTGTTGACTTTGAGAGCATATGGCCTTAGGAGATAGATCATTCTCTGTACAGAAGGAAAGGGTTGGAAGGGCTGGACTTGGCCTGCTTCCATTTTGGCCTCAAACTTTCTAGCGGGTTCTTCTTTCTAGCTTGTCTCTGGCTGGTGTAGGGGAAGGGGGCCAGAGGGAGGGCGCTGGGGAAAGACCCTGCAGGCAAAGCATCCAGTGAAGAGAACTGAAGCTGACCCCTCAAGCAAAAAGGACTGCCCTGGGCCCACAAGACACTGCAAGTGACTGACTCCAAGACCTTGATTGACCTGACCTTCACTGCCCTCCTGCAAGTACCCGCCCACCTTTGCCCCACATTTTCCTTATATAAACCTAGAAGCATCTTTGGGACACTTTGGAGACCTTCTTTTGAGTTGCTGGTCTGCTGAGTTCCTGGTACTGGCCTCACTGAAATAAATTCCTTTCTCCTTTCACTACCACTAGTCTCTCTGCCTTTGGATTTTTGTCAGTGGTGAGTGGCTGACACTGGTATGCTTGGGGCCCCCAGAGCCAGGATCTCTTGCATCCTTGTACCCTGGCTACGCCGATTCCCTGATGAGTCTTAACTAGACATGACTCTGGCTGCTTGTACTCTGTGATCACCCCCGAAAGAGACAGAGACTTATGTGGACAAAAAAATATATATTTCCTGTTTATGACATATGTATTATATTTGTAATGTATTTTATATTTTCTCCTGGTATATATTTTAAAATCTTATGAAAATTTTAGTAAATATTTTGTAGTTAGATTCTTTTGAAATCTTCAGAGAGTAAACACCCCCCCCCCAAAAAAAAAAGAACATAAAAATCAGCTTAACTCCCAAGTTTTCTGTTTGGGAAATCCTGGGTGAAGAAGAAGGAAAAAAAGTTATTCCTCCATAATTCTTCAAAGGTCTGGTTTTATGTCCAAATATGAGTCCTTGTTCTCAAAAATGGATTCTGTGTCTCAAATGTCTATTTTAAGTCAATGGCATTTCTCATTCGGTTAACCCCTCTGCCCAGTAATATGTATGAACGCAGGGTAAATAGTTCTACTGTAAATATGCTTGAACCCTATTCATACTTTTGCTAAAGGAATATTTATTCCTGAGAGTAAGGAGGTAGACAGAAAGAGGTTCTCTCTGTGGGGAGCTGTAATTCTCAGTGTGACGGTTTAATTTTATAGGTTGATTTGATGGGGCTAACGGATGCCCAGATTGTGTGAGCTAGACTAATGCCATCTTGGACAAATTCGCCAGGAGGACTGTCTTGTGACCTGAAACCATCTTGAACATGGCATCGCCCCCCCCGCCCCCAAATTCTTAATTCTTTCATTTTGTTTAAGCACACCCTTGGGGCATAACGTCCTTGATCTGCCCTGGAGATATGACAGTGACACACACTTATTAAACGTTCTCCTCTTAGCTGGGCCCTCACTTGGTATTCCCAGTCCATAGGGCTACAAACACAGGTCCTAAAGGCATGTGGGGTTGGGGCACCTGGGGGCTCAGAGTCCTGGGATGGAGCCCCACATCAAGCTCCCTGCTCAGTGGGGAGTCTGCTTCTCCCTCTTCCTCTGCACCTCCTGTTCCTGCTTGCTCTCTCTCTCTCAAATAAATAAATAGAATCTTTAAAAAGGGGGGGAGGGGCTGCTGAGTTCTATTCATCTGTGGCTACCCAAGACAGCCTTCTATCTGTAAGTCCCCTTAATTAAGCCATTTCTTGTCAAGCTGGATTTGTCTGCCCTTTTCTTTGGTTTTGTGGCTCCTTCAGCTGGAGGTCTTTTCCATATAGTTCCTGTTCAGGGAACACTGATAAATGTTATTTCTAGGTGCGTCTGTACAGGTGTCTTCCATTGAATGGCTAACGGCCTTGCTCAGGGTGGGCAGGCATCACCAAATCCTTTGAGGGCTGGCATAGAGCAAACAAGTAGAGGAAGCATGACTTCGCTCTCTCTGAGCTGAGACGTCTATGTTCTGTCCTCAGACAGAACACTCCGGGTTCCTGGGGCTTTGGGTTTGGACTGGAACTATACCACCAGCTTTCTGGGATCCCCGCTTGCAGACGGCAGCCTATGGGACTTCTCAGCTTCCATAATTGTGTAAGCCAGTCCCTCATAATACGTGTCTCTGTATCTACACATCTCTTGTTGCTCCTGTTTCTTAGAGAACCTGACTAATACACTTGGGAACGATGGGTCTTCTATTGATTTGGAAGTAAAGAGGTAATATATTTAAAGCTTGAATAACCAGGGTCTGAAAGAGCTTTTCCTTTTTCTGAACATCAGTTATAGGGTTTCGTAAGGGCTCAGTAGATAGGAAAAGAAATCTCCATGTCACAAATAAGAAAGGGGGAATTTATAGCAGGGTGAGAGGCCAGTCTAAGGTCACCCAGTGAGGCGGGAAGACAGGCTACCTTTGCAGGAATGAGGAAGGTCCAAGGGAAGTTATCCTTTGGCCTAGCATTGAAGGTTTGGTTGGACAGAAACTCACAGAGGAGGAAAGGCACCCATGGACTCTTATGTGCAGAGACATGATGCACCTTCTAAGCACCAGCTTGGTCATGTTACCTCCTTAAAGATCGTGTGACCACACCATCCAAAGTATCCCTCTTCCCTCAAGTTATTGCCTCTCACTATCTAATATGATCTTGATCTTAATGTAGCTTTTCAGCGTACCAGTAGTTACCCTCCTCTTACTAAGACCTAAATTCCATGGGAACAAGGATTTTGTCAAGATCACTGCCATATTCCTGGAACCTAGAAAAAAATGTTTGGCACAAAGTAGGTGCTCAGTAATTACTGGCCAATGTGAAAAATCATGTCTTAACATTGAAGAAATAATTCCTTCTGATTAGTCTAAATATAACTCTGCTAGGTTTCACTTACTTGTGGAGCATGAGGAGTAAATGGAGGACAGTAGGAGAAGGAGAGGAAATGGGAAGTGGGGTAAATCGAGGAGGGAGATGAAACATGAGAGCTTTGGACTCAAACAAACTGAGGGTCTTGGAGGGGAGCGGGTGAGGGGATGGGTGAGCCTGGTGGTGGGTATTGAGGGCACGTGTTGCATGGAGCACTGGGTGCGGGGCATAAACAATGAATCTTGGAACACTGAAAAAATAAAATAATAAATAAATAAATAAAAGTCTGCTACATTGGATTGACTCATGAATTAGCAAGCATTTATTGAATCCTTGCCATGAGCCCAAAGTTTAAGAAGGTAACTCAAAACCATCTCCAGTCTTACCCTCTTCGACTTTTCTGAATCCCTTCCTGACTACTCTTTAGAGATCCCACTTCAGATCCCAGATCCTGAGCTGAACTTGAGCCTTCTCTTGCGGGACATTTGCCCACCAAGTTCACACCTCTGTGGTCACATTCCAGTCACAACTCTGCTGTGATCCTTCCACAGCCCTTTCTGCTCTCTAGCAGGTCAGGTTCACTCTATTCATCAGCTACTCGCCATAGTTATTATAATTACATATGGCCATGTGTTGGAAAGAACTATGTAAGTTAGACTATGTATAGAAAAGATGCATAGCCAGATTCTAAAGTGAGTTGGCCCAAGTGCATGCAGTCCGTCTGCAACAGTCAAAAGTCAAACATCTGGCACGGCTATCTAGAATGTTTGTGTAAACTTCTGACCTCTGAAAGTCCACTATTCTTGAGTTGTGACAACAGCATTTCGAGTAAAGGTTTATGTGTGCAATAATTCTCCAGGATCTTCTCCTCAAAAGAAGGCATCCTCAGTCATTTAAAATAAACTCAAAATAGTATACCTCAAAATTTGTGATATCTTTTCCAAAGCAATATCTTTTCTTCCCAACTTACAAGTTCTTGAAGAGAACCTCCTTGTCTACATCTTAATGGCTCCCTTAAGATCAGAGTTGACTTTCAACAATGCCATTGACTTACCTACTGGCAGGTATATGTAGACTTGATTGGTGAGAACTAATTTAGAAGAATGTAAGTTGTTACACAAAATAATAGATTTTGTGCATATGATTAAAAAATTATTCTTTCACCTATTTTTAAGGAATGGTGTTATATAACAGTGACATTTTTGTTTAGATAAGAGTATTTTTGTTTCAAATACATATTTTTTGAGCCACCACTTTGCAAGACTTAGGCATGTGTTCGCCCCATTCCATCTGCTCAACTCCAAGGATCTACCCTTACCTTGGGTGAGGATGTTCACGGATCTATGAATAGTGATCCTGGGTATATTTTCCATGTGTCATGGCAAGGGATGATGGAAGATGGGAACCTAGAGGAATTTAATCAGGGGGCAGGAAAGGAGTAGGGAACAAGTCACACAGAGGAGCCCAGATTCTTAATCTGCACACACTGACATTTGATTCTCAGGAACTCCAGAGGAAAAGCATCCAATAGTAGCATAAAAGGTAAGATTCCTAAGCTTACAAAGGCATCAAACACAGAGAGCAAAAAATTCCACAACCTAGAGACTTTCCCTTCAACCTCTCTGAAATTGACGTTTCACCAAAAATATGATTCTTTGGTTGTGAGCCTTATTTGAAAGGGCTTTGGTATCTCCCCATACTAACAACCCCTCCCTGTGGGTAGGCAGGTGGTATAATGGTGAAATGTCTGAGCGCAGACTCCAGGCCGACTGGACTTGGACCCCAGCGGTGTTCCCTGGGTGAGTTAGCTTATCATTATTTGCCTTAGTTTGCTCCTTTGTAAAATGGGACCGTCTCCTAGGGTGTGGATCCAATGAGAAAGGACAGAGCCTGGTTCCATTAGCGGCTGTCTGTGTCATGCCCTTTACTTCACTGCAGACGTAGGCTTATTCTGAAGGCCACAAGGTTCTTGGCCACAGTTGGTTGCCTGGCTTCACCTCATCCCTACACTGTAAGGTGCTCTTGGGGTCTCCCTTGGGTGCTGTGGGCTTCAACTCTCCGATGAAGTGGAGACTGCTTTAACCATCATTCCTTCCATGACAGTCACTCATGTGCCTCAGCATCTTGGTCACATGCCCTTCTGTTGGACTATGGCCTCAGGAAGACTCCTGGGTCCTAGGGATGAAGGAGCTGATGCCTCTTCCACCAAGACTGATACCTCCTAGAGGAAGGCAGAAATTGGAAGTCCCTGGGCCCCTCATGTGGTCTTATTTTACACTCGAGAGAGTCCCAGGTGAGACTAAGTGGACTGGGACAATAGCAAGGGGGCCGAGCACCAGCTGAGAAAGTCAGAAGGGAGAGAGACATTTGTCCCACCATGTGGAGTTCACAGTTTTAAAAATAACTAAGTTGTCGGGGCACCTGGGTGGCTCAGTTGGTTAAGCGACTGCCTTCGGCTCAGGTCATGATCCCGGAAACCCCGGATCGAGCCCCACATCGGGCTCCCTGCCCCACATCGGGCTCCCTGCTCGGCGGGAAGCCTGCTTCTCCCTCTCTCACTCCCCCTGCTTGTGTTCCCTCTCTGGCTATGTTTCTCGCTATCAAATAAATAAAATCTTAAAAAAAAAAATAACTAAGTTGTCAAAATATGAGGATTACTTCCCTCTTAACAAGGCCACAAAGAATGAAACAGGATCTGGAATTGGCTCTTCTATAAATTTCATTACACTATGTGTTTTGCAAATTTATACTAGACTATAAGGGAGAGAAGAAAGCATTTCATTTTCTCAGTGTCCTTGAAATTGTATGGAGGTTAAGCAAGTGCTTGTGGCCAACAGAATGTGACTCCTACAGTGTATTTAACAAGGAACTTCGAAGCCATTTCTATCAATCTTTGTCCCCAAATACTCTCTCTCTCTCTCTCTCTCTCTCTCTCTCTCTCTCTCTCTCTCACACACACACACACACACACACACACACACACACACCAAATAAAATTATGGTCCAGCTTTTTCAAAAACTTGCATACATGTAAAAGCCTTTAAAGCCTGGGAGAAGTGGTGATTGGGACCCTTCCCACTCAGCATTAGATAGATTGGACGCAAACGATTCAGAGATGTAAGCTGTCAGGAAAAGCCTCGATTTTAGTGCACATATGATTTGGTGTACAAGTACCAGAAATAACACTTGCTGATGAGAAAGTCATATATGAGTTACAGACATGCAAAACTAGGTGTACCCACCCTGGAGAGTGGGTGGGAGATGTCTAACTGGGTGAGTTGAATTTCCAATCCTTTACAGAAGTTCTAGAATAACGCTGCATGTGCTAGAGCAAATGCTTTGACTTCTACTCCACCAAGGCCGCCACGGATGTGATCTGGTGTTAGGCCCGTGCAGAGCATCCAGGCTCCCTTCATTTGGTAACGGAACCAATACTTCCCTATAGCACCTACCATTCCTCTGCTTTCACTCCAGGTGGTTCAGGGTGAACATGTAATCTAGGCCTGGCCAGTCAGCATGGAACTCCTGGTCCTTAGCCACCATTCAGAGGTGGGAGTGTGGTCCTGTCATTCTAGGTCAGACCCAATTTCAGAACTTTAAACATATTTAAAACTCAAGAGAGAGGGAGAGAGAGAGAGGGAAAGGTGGGCTTTTCTGACTGGAATTAATGAGCAGAAAGGATAAAGCCTGCAACCTCTGGCATCCATTTTGCCACCATGAGGTAAGAATCTAAGAATGGAGCCAAAAGAGCAGAGCAGACCTAAGAGATGAAGACAGTGTGATGAATTCCTGCATCCAACCCATATCTAAAGCTAGGCTTCCCTGGGACTTTCATTTGTTAAGTGAATAAATTTTTCTTTTTCTTTTAGCTATCTTGAAATGGGCTTTCTGTACCTACAACCAAAAGAATCTGGCTGCTGCAGATGGAGTTCAGAGCTATAGGGTGCCCACAGTTTGCTGGTTCCAAACACCGTCTGCAGGATGAAGAACATTTATCTAACCTCCCAACGTCCACCAGGGTGAAGAAAAACCCCATGGAAAACTAGACTCTTTCGGTAAGGTACCTTTAGGGCATTTTCTATGTGGATAAGCATATGAGAGACATAAAGCAACAAAACCAGAAACTCTGGATGTGCTGGTCAACCACTGTCTTAAATCTTCCTTCATGCCAAGTGAAGAAAGCCACTAAAAGCACACTAATTCTTTGTGTATTATTGGATCCTAAATTCTTGTTGTTTTGAAACATAACCTGCTTACTCTCATTTTCTTTTTGTTTGTCACACCCGCAAATGCATCCCAGACATGGCTGGTGACAGATCTACCTTTTCACTTCCATGCTGGGAACTGAAATGTCTTTGATGCTCAAGTATTCACCATCTACCACCAGCCGTGAGTGCCTTCTGGGTAACTGAAAGGTCGTAGCAGTCTTTTTTGAGGGTTAAGTCATGAAAGCCTGACCTAACTTGATAAGTAGAGGTCAGCCGTGGCTAAAAACTAAGTTTTCAAATATGAATGTTACCCTGGCCAATAAAAATAGAAATCACCATAGAGGAGCTAATTAAACATAATAAACAGTTTAGGAGGAACAGGAAGCAGCTATTTTTCCTGTCTCCAAAGCTTGTATTACAGGGGAAGGAAGAGCTAATCAGGAACACAAGAAGAATAGGAGATTCATAGTGAGTGTTTGGCATTGGACAAAAAGAGTCACAAATGTAATCCCCGGTGGGGTTTCAGCCCATGCATAGGGGGAAGGTCGGGGGACTAAAAACTGTGTAGATCAGTTATGCACAGTTTATCACATAAAATAGTGAAGTTTATGGCTAACTGGGATTTGCAGGTGACAAGATAATATATGCCAGAGAGCTATGAAGACAAAAAGAAGTGGAGAGGGAGGTCATTCGGAGGGAGTGGGGGATGAGCAGAGAGAGAAAAGGAGAAGGTGGAGGGAGAATTAGGAAGAGAGATCTTCTTCCTCTTGAATTAGAGTTGAAGGCAACTCATTAAGAAACCAAAAGAAAACGGATGCCAGGCCAAAGACTGCAACAGATTGCAGGGACTTAAAAAGACTAAGTATAAAGTGGAAGAAGATTTCTGCATGATTTTACAAAGACCCAGGGCTTTTCATCCAATGATGGATGAGACAAGCATGAAACCAGGAAGTAACCACCCTTTCCATGGCTCTCCAGAATCCCACGCATCACAGGACACTTGAAATGTGGCCTTCTGTGTGAGGAGGCTGGGATTTCAAAATGGATGGTTTTCTGCTTTCCTGGAGCACAGGCCTTGTGTCTCTCCCCCACGACCTGAAGATAGCTGCTCACATCTGCTTGGTTCCTCCCCCACTGAGCACACCATCTGTCCCCAGGAAAGAAAAGGGAGGCCTCGTGGCTGAGGAGCTGCTGCACACGGAGCCCCACGCCACACTCCAGGGCCCAGCTTAGGACGAGTCAACCCTGTGCCCAGTTGGTCAATGTGAAAAGTAGGGTTAAGTCAGGATGAGGGATAAAAACAAAATGTTTCCTGTGATCTTGTCTTGTCCCTAAAGTAACCAGCTGTGCTGATGTCCTGAAAGCTGAAAGGGGAACAGTTAAAAGAGAAAGAGGCTGGAGGAAAATCTGCAGAGAAAGACCAGAATGAGATTTTAATTTAATCTTTGATTATGGTACCTAATGGATTTTAATACACAGTACATTTATTTATTGCCATGCCAAAAATGCAGAAAGATGCAGGTTAGCTGGAAAGGATCTGTGCAAGCTGGGACCATTTAAGGGGAAAAAGAACGTCCAGTTTTCTATGGTTAGACTACAGGCAGCGAAATTAAGGCACAGGAATAAAGATGAAGATACATATTGAGTCATTTTAACATAATGAAAACAATGTAGGAGAATGTTTAAGGAAGTTCTCAAGATGTAGTAATTCAAATAACTCAGTAAATAAAAATAGCAGGAGAAGTGTAGGTTTAAATCTCCCTTAACCAAATCAAAGTAGTAGCCAAACCTCAACTAATTAGTACGTGGGGAATTTTTTTTCTTGGAAGTAATTACAACGGTTAGGATTTTCTACAACTTTAAGAATTTCTCCCTTCTTGGGAGAACTGGAGACAGAGCCCCTGACTGTTTGCATGACTTTTGCCAAGTTACTTTCTCTTTCAGACTCCATTTTTCTCTTCTCCAAAAAAATTCGGTTGGTAACTCCAATAATTTTATGGGATTGTTGAAGTGCTAAAACATGATTGTGTATGAAAACAAAACAAATTTGTACCCTGAAAGCTGTAAACAAATGCAGTTATTGACTATAAACTCCTTCATGTTTTGAGTTTCCTTGGCCTTTCACTGTGGTCATGACTTTCAGAGTGAATTCAGGTGCTCATTTAGATGACCCTAACCATTGGCCACTGAGGGATTAGCAACACCAGCTTCCAGAAGTAGACAGGAAATCCCTGGGACACCAAGCACATTACCATGGGTTGTCTTAGGTGGCTGTCTCAGGGAGACCACCGTGTCTGACTTCAACTAAGAGTATCTGCAATAGGAGGTTCAAGTAAGCATTGAAGGACAACATGGGCAAGCGAAAGGAAATGTTATCTAAAGCTGAGTGGCAGTGGTGAGCACAGGAGAGGGAAGGGGCGCCACCATTCTCCTAGCTGCTCAGGCCAAACACCCATGAACCGCAGGGAGGGGGATGGGAGTTTTTGTTTCATGGATACAGAGTTTCAGTTGTGCAAGACTAAAAGAATTCTGTGGATGGATGGTGGTAATGGTACCACAACAACGTGACTGTACTTCATTTCAGGTGTTGAGGATGGTAAATTTTATGGGATGTGTGTTTTGCCAGAGTTTTAAAAGTATGAATACCCCTCCCCCAGAACCACATTTAAAAAAAAGATTTTATTTATTTGAGAGAGAGAGAGAGAGAGATTGCGACAGAGAACATGAGTCTGGAGGAGAGGGAGAACAGGCTCTCTACTGAGCAGGGAGCCCAACTCAGGGTTCCATGAGATCATGACCTGGTCTGAAGGCAGATGCTTACCTGACTGAAATATCCAGGCACCCCCCAGAATCACTTTGATTCCTACATTCATTTATTCATTAGATGAGATAACCTGAAGAGAGATTTTGAGAAGATGGGAGATGAGGTCCTGAAGTCCAACGATTAACTGGTGACCTGAAGCAGAGATGTTTCTGAGTGCTGGAATTTTCCTCCCTCTTTTTGCCCCCTGAAGTGAGGACACAGCTTCTGTGACCAGATCCTCTACAGCAAGGCCACGCACTCAAACCTCTAGTCCAGGGCAAGTAGCCTCAGATTAGCTCTAGCTGAGGGGTGGGAAATAGAGGGAAAAGACATTTAGGAATCTAAAAAAAGAAATCTAGATAAAGGACAAAGAGTCTAGCAGTAGTTTCCACAACAGAATGATGTGACTTCCGGTGGTTTCCCACCCATCTCTGGGTAACAGGGAGACTTACCATGAATTGATAAAGACTCTGGAGGCTCATTTGTTGGATACCTTGTTCCTGATGGTTTCATTGTTACATAGAAGCAAAAATAAGCAAGTGAGTACTCTGGGAGCAGGATTAAGGACCTTGTCCAGAAATAATACCCTCAGTCCTGTGTCAATAAGCAATGTATAACACGAGACTGTCATCCTGGCAGGTCCAAAGCTAAAAATGAGAACAAAATAAACTAAAGGTAAGAGCAGACCAGGAAGCCAGTAGGAAAACTTTCCTATTCTTCGTCTTTGGAAGGTAGCTTTTAGAGAGGAGCTACAGGCTTCTACTGTGATATCTGTCACTATGTCTGAAAACTGCAGGGGCCTCAGGCACAGGTAAGGGAAGACACCTTGGCCTTTTCTTATTATCTACAAAGACAGCAGAACATAAAGGGATGGAGTCCTTCAGATACCTCCAGAGGCTGATCCTACGAGACTTACAGTCACAAGCCATGAGGCTAGAAATGCTATGATTTATAAATGGTTAATGGTCTTCAGAGGGAGAGTAAATTGGAATAGCATTTCAAAGACATTAAAAAAAGTTTGTGTGTGTGTTTGTGCAAAAATTGTTCAGTCCAAGATATTTTTACAGGATTGTTTATAATGGCAAAGGATTGCCCATCACTTAAATATGCATTGATTAAAGAAATTATGATATCTTCTAGAACGGAATACTATGAAAGCATTAATATGATTGTGGAATTCTATTCATTGAACAAACAGCTTGGCAACATCTCTCACTGCGGCAAAGAAAGTTCATAGACTTAATGCTTCCTCTCTTAGGACTATCATCTTAAAACAATAACAAGACAAAAATCCAGGATGTTCAGCACAGCAATGTTTCCAAACACTGCTGTAATTGAAGCTGTACTGATTGAGATTGGTTAACTACATTAGGAGGTGGCATATCATGCAGGTATTAAAATTATGCTCTCTATTGATCTTTGCCGCATGGAAAGCTAAACATTTCAAAATAGTAATTTCCAAATTAAAATTATATAATTTCATCCTAGTAGAAGTAAAAATATCTATAGAAAAAAAGTCTGTGTGCCTATGCGCACAAGTACACACCCACCCACACGCAGCCCTAAATGTACAATAGTAGTTATTTCCGGGTGGGATAGTTAACAATCTTTTAGCTATGTTTATTTTTATAATGTGAATGTATTTCTTTTTGCAGAAAGAAAATGCAACAATACTATTTCCACGATTTAAAAAAAAGCACACAATGGCAATATTCAAGAAGCCCTTCTAAGGCAGTATTTCCCAACCTTTTTTCCATTATCCTTCCCACCCCGCAAAGAGCCTTTTCAGACAATTTTTCCTAATCACCCATGCCATGAAATTTTAATACCACAATATATTGTATATCTGTTTATGTACTTTACATACATCTGCTTTATATATAAAAAGTATATGATTTTTTGATCCTCAAGAACAAATCTTATTCCCCCCTGTTGAAAATTATGTTTTATTTTTTTTAAGAAGTTTTATTTATTTGAGGGCACCTGGATGGCTCAGAGGTTAAGCCTCTGCCTTCGGCTCAGGTCATGATCTCAGGGTCCTGGGATCAAGTCCCACATTGGGCTTTCTGCTCAGTGGGGAGTCTGCTTCCCCTTCTTTCTCTGTCTGCCTCTCTGCCTACTTGTGATCTCTCTCTCTCTCTCTGTTAAATAAATAAATAAATAAATAAATAAATAAATAAATAAATAAATAAAATTTAAAAAATAAAAGATTTATTTATTTGAGAGATAGAGAGAGTGCGTGACCGAGCTGGGGGAAAGGTAGAGGGAGGAGAGGGGAAGCGGACTCCGTGCTGAGCGCATGAGCCTGACGTAGGATGTGGGGCTCTATCTCACAACCCTCAAATCATGACCTGCACTGAAATCAGGAGTCTGATGTCTAAACAACTACACCACACAGGTGTCCGGAAAATTATGTTCTGAAGGAGAATAGGAGTTAGTGTGCAGAAACACGCTTAATTACCCTGAACTTACATTTCTCCTTCACTTCTTCTTTTGCATGATTTATTTGAATCTTTTATATAAACTCACCAGCCAGCAACTCAAAGCAATCTGCTGTCCAGACTCTCTTCACTGACCGACTCTTCTGAGAGGCGGAGGGGTACAACCTAGCTTGGTGGACCCGTACATCCCACTCATTGTTGCTCGCTGTCCTTAACAGAGCAGGCTGAAGTCTCAGGCGAGAGCTGAAGGTCTATCCACAGGCAGACTTCCTTCTTCCTCAGAGAAGCTTCAGCTCTGTTCTTAGGGCGTTTTGGCTGAGCAGATCACACACCCCTAAATTATCAAACATAATCTTCCTTACTTGAAGTCAACTGATTATGGACTTTTTTTTTTTTTTTAAGATTTTATTTATTTGACAGAGAGAAACACAGCCAGAGAGGGAACACAAGCAGGGGGAGTGAGAGAGGGAGAAGCAGGCTTCCCGTCGAGCAGGGAGCCCGATGTGGGACTTGATTCCGGGTCTCCAGGATCATGACCTGAGCGGAAGGCAGTCGCTTAACCAACTGAGCCACCCAGGCGCCCCTGATTATGGACTTTAACTACATCCACAAAACCCCTCACAGCGACATCTAGATTAGTGTTGGAATTACTGGCCTCGTAGCATAGCCAAGCAAACATGTAAGGCTGACCATTAAAGCCTATTTGTCAGTCCACTTGGCACCCGTGCACGTCTCCTTAATCCAGACTTAATCTCCAAATAAAGACAATAACAGGGTCATACACGTTCGCTCCTCTACTTTGATACCCTCTAACCTAAATAGTGTGATATGTAGAGTTAACTGTTATTCATACCTCTCATGTTAGGTGATAAAAGGAAGAGGAGGAAAACAGTATTTGGTAATATATATACAAACACATTCATACCAAAATGAGGAAGAAATGCAATAATTACTATCACCATTTCTGTGTCTTGTCATGTGGTCACACCAAGCTCCTTAGCAGGTTACCATCTGGTGGAATGACCTAAACGTTCATTCCTAAAAGCTCTGGACCGTTAGCAGTCCTCCTCAAACTGGGTTGTTGTAATTTTCTTTCTTTTATGCATTTAAAATAATCTTTAAAATTTTTATTGGAGTATAGTTGATGGATAATATTACTTTCAGGATGCCTGGGAGGCTCAGTTGGCTAAGCATCTGCCTTTGGCTCATGTTGTGATCCTAGGGTCCCGGGATTGAGCCCGACTTTGGGCTCCCTGCTCAGCACGCAGTCTGCTTCTCCCTCTGCCCCTCCCCCCCACCCTTGTGTGTGTGCATTCTGTCAAATAAATAAATAAAATCTTAAAAAAAGTAACTTCCTGGCTTGCAATAGAATGGCTCAGTAATTATACACATAATTAAATGCTCACCACTGTGCTGTACTTTTCATGCCCATGACTTATTTCTTAACTGTAAATTTGAACCTCTTAATCCTCTTCACCCATTTTGCCCACCCCTCTGCCCCCTTCCCTTCGGGCAAACTCATTTGTTCCCTAAATGTATGAGTGTTTCTTTCTTCTTGTTTGTTCATTTTTTTGTTTTGTAGATTCCACATGTACGTGGAACCATGTGGTTATTGGCCTTTCTTCGCCTGGCTTATTTCCCTTAGCATAAAAACCTCTAGGTCCATCCCTGTTGTCACAATGGGCAAGATTTCATTCTTTTTTATGGCTGAACAAACCACGTTTTTTAAATCCATTCATCTATCGCTGGACAATTAGCCTGCTTCCGTTTCTTGGCTATGTTGTAACTACTGCTACAGTAAACATAGAGATGCATATCTTTCTGAATTAGCAATAGAATGGCTCAGTAATTATATTGTTTTCAGATAAGTACCCAGAAGTAGGATTATTGGATTGCATGGTACTATTGTTAATTTTTTTAAATTTTAATTTTTTTGAATTTATTTTTTCATTAAGTTTTTATTTTTAATTCCAGTAGAGTTAACACAGTGTCATGTTAGTTTCAGGTGTGCAATATAGGGATTCAACAATTCCACACATCAGCCAGCGCTCATCATGACAAGTGCACTCCTTAATCCCCATCACTTGTTTTACCCATCCCCCACCCACCTCCCTTCTGGTCAACAACAGTTTGTTCTCTAAAGTTAAGAGTCTGTTTCTTGGTTTGTCTTTTTCTTTTTTTTTCCCCTTTGCTCATTTGTTTTATTTCTTAAATTCCACATATGAGTGAGACCATATGGTATTTGTCTTTCCTTGACTGACTTATTTTGCTTAGCACTATACTCTCTAGTTCCATCCATGTTGTTGTAAATGGCAAGATTCCATTCTTTTTTTATGGCTGAATAATATTTCATTGTATATATATGCCACATCTTCTTTATCCATTTACCTGTTGATGGGAACTTAAGCTGCTTACATAACTTGCCTACTATAAATAATACTGCTATAAACACAGGGATACATGTATCCCTTTGAATCAGTGTTTTTGCATTTTGGGGGTAAATACCTAGTAAAACAGTTACTGGATTATAGGGTAGTTTTACTTTTTAATTTTTGAGGAACCTCCATACTATTTTCCACAGAGGTGGTACTAGTTTGTGTTCCCACCAACAGTACACAAGGTTTCCTTTTTTCCCACACCCTCACCAATACTTGTCCTTTCTTGTGTTTTTGATTTTAGCTATTCTGACAGGTGTGAGGTGATATCTCATTGTTTTGATTTGCATCTCCCTGATGAATAGTGATGTTGAGCATCTTTTCATGCATCTGTTGGCCATCTGGATGTCTTCCTTAGAGAAATATCTGTTCTTGTCTTCTGTCCTTAAATTGGATTGTTTGTTTTTTTAGATGTTAAATTTTATCTGGTCTTTATATATTTTGGATACTAACTCTTGATTGGATATGTCATTTGCAAATACCTTCTCCCATTCAGTAGATTGCCTTTTAGTTTTATTAATTATTTCTTTCATTGTGCAGGTTTTATTTGGTGTAGTCCCAATAGCTTATTTTTGTTTTTATTTCCCTTGCCTTAAAAGACATAAAAATGTTGCTAAGGCCAATGTCAAAGAAATTACTACCTGTACTCTCTTTTAGAATTTTTATGGTTTCAGGTCTCATGTTTAGCTCTTTAACCTATTTTGAATTTATTTTTGTGAATGGTATAAGAAAGGGGTCCATTTTCATTCTTTTACGTGTAGGTGTCCAGTTTTCCCAGCACCATTTTTTGAAGAGATTGTCTTTTCCATATTTTGTATTCTTGCCTCCTTTGTCGAAGATTAATTGACCGTATCATCATGGTTTTATTTCTGGGCTCTCTATTCAATTCCATTGACCTATACCAGTACCATACTGATTTGATTACAACAGCTTTGTAGTCTAACTTAAAGTCTGGAATTGGATACCTCCAGTTTTTATTCCTTTTCCCAGATTTCTTTGGCTATTTGAGGTCTTTTGTGGTTCCAAATAAATTTTAGGGTTGTTTGTTCCAGTTCTGTAACAAATGCTGTTGGTATTATGACAGGGTCTGCATTGAATGTGTAGATTGCTTTGGGTAGCACAGACATATTAACAATGGATTCAGTTTGCTAGTATTTTGTTGAGGATTTTGACATCTATGTTCATCAGAGGTATTGGCTTGCTGCTTTGTTTTTGTGGAGTGTCTTTATCTGGTTTTGGAATTAGGGTAATGCTTGCCTCATAGAATAAATTTGGAAGGCTTCTTTGCTCTTCTATATTCTGCAATGGTTTGAGAAGAATAGGTATCAACTCTTCTTTAAATGTTTGGCATAATTTTCCTGGTGAAGCCATCTGGTCCTAGACTTGTTTCTTGGGAGTTTTTTGATTATCGATTCAATTGCTTTGCTGGTTTTCAGTCTGTTTAAATTTTCTATTTTTTTCTTGCTTCAGTTTTGGTGATTTATATGTTTCTAGGGATTTATCCATTTCTTCTGGGTTGTTCAACTTGTTGGAAAATAATTTTCATAATATTCACACACAATTGCATTTCTGTGATGTCAGTTATTTCTCTTCTCTCATTCGTGGTTGTGTTTATTTCAGTCCTTTTTCTTTCTTTTACTTCATGAATCTGGCTAGAGGATTATCAATTTTATTGATCTTTTAAAAGAACCAGCTCCTGGTTTCATTACTCTCTTCTATTGTCTTTATTTTTTGTTTCTATATAATTTTTTTTTGCTCTTATCTTTATTATTTCCATTCTTCTTCTGGTTTTGGGTTTTGTTTACTGTTCTTTTTCTAGCCCCTATAGTTGTAAGTTTAGGTGGTTTGAGATTTTTCTTGCTTCTTGAGATAGTTCCATATTGCCTACAAGCTTCCCTGTTAGAACTGCTTTGGTGCATTCCAAAGGTTTTGGAACATTTTGTTTCATTTTCACTTGTTTCCATGTAATTTTTGATTTCTTCTTTGGTTTCTTGTTTGACCTCTCATTGTTTAGTAGCATATTACTTAACCACCATGTATCTTTGATCCTTCCAGATTTTTCTTGTGGTTTGTTTCTAGTTTTATAGCATTGTGGTTAGAACAGGTGCATGGTTTGACTTCTATCTTTTTGAATTTATTAAGACTTGTTTTGTGGCCAGTATGTGATGTTGTCTAGAGAATGTTCCACGTGTACTTGAAAAGAATGTATATTCTGCTGCTTTAGGATGGCATGTTCTCAATGTATCTTTTAAATCCATCTGGTCCAGTATAACATTCAAAGTCATGTTTCTGGGGTGCTAGGGTGGTTGTTGGTTGAGCGTGTCTGCCTTTGGCTCAGGTCATGATCTCAGTGTCCTGGGATGGAGCCCCACATCACACTCCCTGTTCCATGGGGGGCCTGCTTCTTCCTCTCCCTTTGCCTGCTGCTCCCCCTGCTTGTGTGTGTGCTCTCTCTCTCTGTGTCAAATAAATAAACAGAATCTTAAGACAAAACCAAATAAAACCAAGTCACTGTTTTCTTGTTGATTCTCTGTTTGGATGATCTGTCCATTGTAAGTGGGGATGTTAGTGGGGTGTTAAGGTTCCCTGTGATTATTGTATTATTATCGATTCGTTCCTTTATGTTTGTTATTAACTGCTTTATGTCTTTGGGTGCTCCCATGTTGAGTGTATAAATATTTACAATTGCTATTTAATCTTACTGGGTTGTCTCCTTTAACATTGTTAAATTTTGTTTGCTTTTTTTTTAAGTAGATTTTAAAAAAGATTTTATTCATGTATTTGATAGAGAGTTAGATCACAAGTAGGCAGAGAGGCAGGCAGAGAGAGAGGAGGAAGCAGGCTCCCTGCTGAGCAGAGAGCCCAATGCAGGCCTCCATCTCAGGACCTTGAGACCATGACCTGAGCTGAAGGCAGAGGCTTTAACCCACTGAGCCCTTGTTTTGTTTTTTAAAGATTTTATTCATTTATTTGATAGAAAGAGACAAAGCTAGAGAGGGAACACAAGCAGGGGGAGTGAGAGAGGGAGAAGAAGTCTTCCCGCAGAGCAGGGAGCCCAATGCGGGTCTTGACCCCAGGACCCCAGGATCATGACCTGAGCCAAAAACTGATGCTTAATGACTAAGCCACCCAAGTGCCCCAATATTGTTAAATGTTTTAAAGTCTATTTTGTCTGACATAAGTATTGCTACCCTGGGTTTCTTTTGATGTCCATTTGCATAATAAATGTTCTCTATCTCTTTACTTTCAATCTGAAGGTATATATAGGTCTGAAATGAGTCTCTTGTAGACAGCATATAAATGGGTCTCATTTTTTTTAATCTACTCTGTAACCCTACGTGTTTTGATTAGCGTGTTTAGTCCATTTACAATCAAAGTAATTATTGACAGATATGATTTATTGCCATGTTGTTACTTGCTTTGTGGTTGTTTCTGTAGTTTTTTCTGGCTTTTTCTTCTCTTGCTTTCTTTTATGTTTTGCTGATTTTCTTTAGCGACATACTTGGATTCTTTTCTCTTTATTCTTTGCTTAACAATTACTGGTTTTTAATTTGTGGTTACCACTGGGTTTGTATAGTACATCTTCTTCATATAGCCCTCTATATGAATTTGGTGGTCACTTAAGTTTGAAACAATTCTTTGTTCCTCTCCCTGCCACGTTTTAGGTATATGGTGTCATATTTTACATCCTTTTATTTTGTGACTCTCTTGACTGATTTTTATAGATACTTACTTTTCAGGTTCTCATTTATGGTCTTTCCTTTCCACTCAAAGTGTCCCCTTTAATATTTCTTGTAGGACTGGTTTAGTGGTTATGAACTCCTTTAGTTTTTGTCTGAGCAAATCTTTGTCGCTCCTTCTATCGTGAATGATAGCCTTGCTGAATAGAGTATGTTGGCCGTATATGTTTCCCTCCCCAACTTGGAATGTGTCATGTCACTCCCTTCTGGCCTGCAAAGTTTCTGCTAAAAAGGCCACTGATAGCCTTACGGAGTTTCCCCTTCTACATAATTGTTTTATTTTGCTGCTTTTTAATTTTTTTTTTCATTTTTTTTGTCACTTTAATTACTATATATCTTGGCGTGGACATCCTTTGGTTGACCTTTTGGGGGTAGCTCTGTGCCTCCTGGTTCCCTTCTGCAGATTAGGTAAGTTTTCAGCTATCATTTCTTCAAATTGATTTTCTGCTCTCTTTTCTCTCTCTTATTCTTCTGGGATTCCTGTAATACAAATATTGTTATGTTTGATGGATTTATTGACTTCCCTAAGACTGCTCTTAATTTGCATAATTTTTTCCTCTCATTTGGTCAGTTTGGTTAGTTTCCATTACTCTGTCTTTCAGGTCATTAATTTATTCCTCTACTTCATCTAACCTGCTATTTACTCTAAGTGTATTTTTAATTTGCTTTATTACATTCTTCATCTCTGTTTCTTTTTTTTTTTAAATCTCTTTGTCATGGGTCTGATGTCCTCCACTGTTTTCTCAAATCTAGGGAATATATTTATGATCATTCTCTGTCATGCATATTACATATATCTCTTCCTCTTAGGTCTCTTGCTGTGGTTTGGCTCTGTCCTTTCATTTGGGACATATTTCTCTGTCTCCTCATTTTGTCTAACTCTCTGTGTTTATTTCTGTGTGTTAGGGAAGTCAGCTACATCTCCTGCTCTTGACGGTAATGGACTTATGAAGCAGTCCTGAAATGCCTTGCTGTGCAGTGTCCTCTGTTCCCCAAGGTCTGGTGTTTCAGTGAATGGCTCCTGTGTGTGTCATGTGTACCTTGTTTTTCTCTTGCTGTTTTCCCCTCAGTCCACTTGTCTGTGGGGGTGTCTCTGCCTGTTGTGGGCAATGTTTGATGTCTGGCGGGGGTGGGGTGAATTTTAACAAGATACACACTGGTCTGTTTGCTACATGAGACCTGGAGCCACTGCTGCCAGGATTGGCCCTAAGTATAAGTGCAATATGCGTGCGGGCAGGGTGTGCACTTTTAAAAATCTCACCTCAGACTTCTGCAGTACTCACTGCTCTGGCCACCAGGATGGAAACCTGTAATAGGTGGGGGCTGGGAAGCACAATGCTGACAAGGCTTGTGATGATCTTCTTGGGAAGTGGCCCTATAGTGCTGAGACCAAGACAAGCAGGCCTGGGGAGGGCAGATCTCTGCTGAGCTGGGAGGGTGGGGCTTGGTGCAAGCAAGCTAGGCAGTTTCCTGGGTGGGGGTTGTGTGTTCCTGCTAGTGGGAGGAAAATGTCACTGGCCAGCTCCTTTGTTCCTGGAGGATGTCTCTGAGATCCCTCTTTCTCTGAGACTTGCTTTGTGATTAGTAGATCACTCTCCATCCTGTATGCCCTAGGCATCCTCCAAACTGTTGGTTCTATGCTGTATCTGCTCAGGCTATTAGGCATGCTGCCTCTTTAAGGGTGGAGACTCAGCTTCCTAATACTCTTGGAACTGTACCAGAGCAGAGCCTGCTGATCTCTAGAATTCCAGGCCTTAAGTCCTGCTCATTGCAAGAACTCACGAAATTCAACCCCTCTTACTTTCAAAGCTAAATGTTAATAGGGATTTGTCTTCCCCGTGTAGGATCCCCAATGCCATCATCTGTCTCACACTTTCATTGCACTCCTGGATCCCTGCTGTCTGCAGACCACCACAGTCTGTTTAGGTCACAAATAGTGTTTTTGCCTTTCCTATCTTCTCAGTGTGGCCTCCTCTCTACCTTTGTTATGGAGTTCATTCTACCAGTCACTGGGTCATTTTGGGGGTTATTTACACTGATACGAGTGTCATCTATTTGTATCTGCCAGGGGAGGTGAGTTTGGGGTCCTTTACTTCTCTATCTTCCTCCTCCTTTTGTAATTTTTTTCTTTTTTCATCACCATTATTTTCCTCTCTCAGCTTTATTGAGATATAAGTGACATATAACATCATATAAGTTTTAAGGCTGTTGTTGACTCAATGTATATATACTGCAATATAATTACCACCTTGGCTTTAGCTAACACATTTTTTTGGATTTTTTTTCCCACAAAAAAAGTCAGACATCAGACATAGAAAGACAAATACTGTTGTAATTTTCAGTTCAATTTTGTCACTGAACATGGTGATACAAAGAGATACCCTAAGGGACCTCCTCTTTCTAGAGATATTCTTCCTTGCTTGCAGTGCATAGCATTAACTCAGTTCTCCTTGGCAATCAGGATCAATCATCCCAGCCAGACAATAACCCGCTTCTTCATCTGTTGATTCAGAGGCATAAGGAACCCAGTCTCAACTTCTACTTTGGTGGAATCATTGCTGTGTAATCTGGTGGAAGAATGGGACCCTAACATAGAGGATGGGGACATCTGTGTTGATGTTCCTGCAAATCTTGATTCCTCATCTTTCTCTGGATGCTGAGTTTGGAGAAGTGGCCTACTCCTCTCTATTCTGGTTGTCTCTCCATGGAAACTCTACCAGAGAAACCAGTTGTTTAGGGGAGTCTGAAGGACATTCTATTCAACAAAGTGGAGAGGAATTTATTGTACCGAGGGTCCCCAGCACCTCTGTGAAGCTCAGCGACTGGTTGTCTTCTTTAGGCACAGGTCGAATGAAGAAAATGCTTTAAAAGATCTGGACTCTCTGGATGATGAGGATGATGAGACATAGACATTAGAGAGGCCAGGTGGACGCATACAGCCCTCAGAAGCCAGGTGAGCACGATGGTCTCAGTGAACAGGAAGATCAGAGTAGCAGCCAGGATGGTCCTGCTCCATGCTTGTTCTGCAGGGGAAAACCAAGAGCCAGAGTCTCCTGTGTATCTTCCATGGTGGTCCAAGCCTGTGACCAGTCTTGAGCTCTGAGTATTTCACCTGAGTTCATCTGAATTCAGGGTATGCTTGCCACCAGTTTGGTTTGTCTCCAATATTAAAAACAAAGGCATACTTAATTTTTGCCTTCTTCATCATCCTCTTTCTTTAATAATTATATTGATAATAATAAGCATAATACCTGCTTTACCTTGATTAAAAGTAAAATGCAATAATTTTGAGAATTAAAACACTTATGGAACAGGTCAGCAATGACCAGAAAAGTTGGCCTGAACTTCATTTTTTTAAAAACTCATAATATATAGACACATTTTCAAGACTGACATTTGTTCTCCTTTCCACATCTCCCAGGGAGAAATGATCACAACCAGAACTTTGAGAAATTTTCTATGCATCTGAGGGAGGAGGGAAAATGTGGGGAAAGAGGGGGGAAGGGACTGAATTATCACGAAGCAGTTTCTTTTGGCCCAGCCTGGGAAAGCCACAAGAATTCATCAGAAGACTATCTTCCTGAGGGACTAACTCACTGCTCTCCTCCCTCATGCTCTGCCTTTTCCTCCATTCATAGTACAAACATTCTGTTCATATGCTCTCTGCCATTTGCAGTTGCCAGCTATTTCTCTGAATAGGGTTGAAGAATGCAATTAATGATGTTACTCTCTCCTCTGGGCTCTGAAATTCAGAATATACGCATGAGAAGGGCAGAGATCAATACATGAGCTTTATTGTTGTGCTTGGCCTCTGGTCACGTGGGCTTCTTGCTCTTACTTCCCTAAGTTGAACACACTCATGGGATCCTGGGCAGAGGATGGGATGATGCAGCCGCCCACAGGGGTGGGTGTACTCCTTGGTGCATTCTGACTGGACAAGGCAGGAGTAATAGGTGGAGAAGTGCAGCTCGCAAAGCAGAGTTGCCCAAAGAAAAACCAAGGAGATGTGCCTTTCCCGAAGGTCCAATTTCACAGAGCTCATTTTCAGGAATTGAACGTGAAACAATACTTCAGGCTCCCCCTGCCTCACTAGCCAGAGTGAAGAGCCAGTGAGAAATGAACAGCAAGCAGCAGCTTCCTTCCCACTTCCCTGGGAAGTTGAGGGGGAGGGGAGCTTGGAAAAATTTCCCATTTTATGGACCAGTAGCAATTTTAGAAAAGGAAGGAAATGATTCCTCGCGTGGTATATAATTTTATCTACTCATTCATCCAACATTTAAATGTTACTGTGTGCCAAACACTGGGCTCAGTGCAATGGTCCACGCATCAGTAAGAGAAAACACAGCACACCATTCACCATTCTGCAGTGTGCTACCTCACCTCACCCCACCATTAATGCTCAATTCTCCACAACCCCAAAGCCTAAACCTAGGGGTCTTTCCAAAGGTTGGCAGAAACAGCAACCTGAAAATGGGCATATTCCCCTGTTACAAAGAAATAAAAAGTTCACTAATTTGTATAAGAAACAGAGTGACTGATTTTGTACTCTAGTGCCCTGTGAATGTTCACTTCCAGAAGGAATCCATCCATACAGAAGGAAAGTGAAGGAGACTTTCTAATAACGGGAAAGTTGAAGTGGATGGAATAGGTAGGAGAAAGAGAAGTAAAACCAGTTAAAAACCTCCTACTAACTAGAAGCAGCAGTCTGGACTCTGGCTGGAGGTGACTTCCAGTCTCCAAACTTTATAAAATCATCTAGCTGTCTACATATTTATTTACATGTATACACACACACACACACACACACACACACACACACACACACAAATGCGCATATAGTGATGATCCCAGGACCAAGAAAAGGTTAATTTATTTAGAGTGTTTTGGTTCCTAAGGGAGCATATGACGTTTTAAGCAGATTTCTAGGAAAACTACTTGAGAAATAGAAACAACTTTCAGTTTTGCTAATCTATGCTTGCCTAAAGAATTTCCTTTCTGACTGGCTGAAAAATTAACTGTTACTGTACTTGGTCTATCATGGGGTTGGTCTTCTAAAGTTCCCATTGTTTTACAGGAAATAAGGAAGGTTAAATTAAAGAAATCAGAGAGGGGCAGGCCTAGGTGGCTCAGTCCGTTAAGCTTCTGACTCTTGATCTCAGCTCAGGTATTGATTTCAGGTCGTTAGTTCAAGCTCCATGTTGGCCTCCACAATGGGCATGGAATCTGCTTAAAAAATTAAAAAAAAAAAAAAGCAAAAAATACCCCAAACAAACCAAACCAGAGAAATACTAGGGGAAAAAATAGTTGCATTTTTGTAATTTTGAGAGAGTAAGGGTGATAGGCTGAGGGAAAAGGCTTTCTTCAGATATGGAAAAACTTGAAAATCATCATAAAGGAAAATTTTAATAAATTTTATTACATAAATATTAATATTTCTGTATGACTAAAATTCCAGAAAGAATTGGTTATTATGTCCTCACCAGCACTGAGTTCTGAATATTTAAGCTATACAAAAGTACTTAGAAAAGAATAAAAGCAAATACAAAAATAAGATCACATGGCTACCTGTTGGTGGTGAGTATGGGCGATTTTTTTGTTTGTTTATATGTACATTCAGTAAAATTTCTGAAATGACAGCATCAATTGGGAAATAAAATTTTACTTCTCGGGGAGATTTGATTGCTGCATGCTTAAAAAGTGTTTCCACAGCTAGCATTTTCACCATCTTGAAGGTGATTTGGGAGAAGAAAATTATAAATACAAGCAGGCTATGCTAAACCAATGATGAGCATCTATATGAAGAACCAAGGATTAATCAATCTCATTCTGGACACCTTAGGTCACAAACTTTTTCATTTATATTTTCTCTGAATTTTCTAAACTTTCTACAGTGAGCATTATTCTCTTTTGTAGCCAGGCAAAACCCTACAATATTTCTTTAAAAAAAAATCCTTAAGTGTCCAACTTTCCATCTCAGCTCAGGTCTTGATCTCAGGGTCATGAGTTTGAGCCTTGTATTGGGAGACTACTTTAAAAAAAAATCCTGTGGTATACAGGAATGTTTATTGGGTAACATGTCTAAAATTTGGCATTTGAAATTTTGCCTTTTGTTTTACAGTTCATAAAAATTTTGTCACACCCTGGAGCCTTGGGACCCCACCTGTAATGTATTTATGGAACTTCCTGTCAGGGCCTATGGAGGAACAGATGATAGTGAATCCCAAATCATGATCCTTGATCTGCTTATAGTACTGAACTGAGGATACATCTACTCCTTAAGAGTGAAGGAAAAAAGTAAAAAATAAAAACTCAGTAGCATAAGATGACAAAATCATAACCACGTAGTTAAAACTATGATTTCCTTCCCAATCTAGATTTCCAGGAAAAAGATAAAGGACATAGGAAGAAGGAATGCCATCTGTTTTCCTTGGCTACTTTTGCGTTAGTAGAGGTTAATCAATCTCTCAGAGGGCTACATACCTAAAACAAAAGACATATTAATCATGTAACTTGACTTTTAAAACATGGAGTGTAAATAGAACTGTGTGTGGATGGAAGAGAATCATGGAGCCCTCAGGAGATAGCCCTCAGGAGTCTGCAGAATGACAGTTGCCGCTAGCAATTCTTACAGAAATCAAGGAATTAAGAAAATCCATTCGCTTGGGATTTAGCTGCTTCTGTGCTTTTCCAGGAGATATAGAATGGTCAACTGAGACCAAATGAGGTCAGCCATAGTTCAGGCCATATTGAAGACCTAATCCATTCAGGCCAGTTAAACTGCTTATAAAATAGAGTCTCAGATTGTGATCTCTTGGGTGTCAAAATGGGTTGAAGGTCCAATCCTTCACTTGCTTCTCCTGGTGCCCTTTTTAGAAGGAAATTCTTGGCTTGTGGTCTCCCAGACTGCAAATAGAGTGAATTTATATCCCAGGCCTTTGTGTAGGGCTTCCTGTGGACACAATGATCAGTGCAGGCACCACCACCCCCTCCGCCTCCTCATATTCAGTCATGTTTCCTCTCTGTTGCCCCTGCTAAGACAATGCCTTTTCTCATGGATGCTTTCTCCAAGGCTACAACACTGCATCAGCTTTTTTTTTTTTTAAGATTTTATTTATTTATTTGACAGAGAGAAGCACAGCAAGAGAGGGAACACAAGCAGAGGGAATGAGAGAGGGAGAAGCAGGCTTCCCACCGAGCAGGGAGCCCCATGTGGGGCTCGATCCCAGGTCTCCAGGATCATGACCTGAGCCGAAGGCAGTCGCTCAACCAACTGAGCCACCCAGGAGCCCCAGCACTACATAATCTTTGAGCAGGGGCAAGGGAAGGTTGCGATCTGACTTCCTGCCCTGCATGAACTTCTGATGTTGATACTCATCTTCTGTGCTCTGAGTCATCTCTTCTCAGCTGCCTTAAGGTAACAGGTGGCTTTGGCATCCACATACCCTAAATAGACTTGTGTTTCTGCCTTGTTCTTGGTCTTAGAACTTACCTCACTATCTCTTAAGTTCATTTATGCATGTAGAAGAGTGATTTTTAAAATATTTGACCTAGAGGCGCTTGAGTGGTTCAGTTATTAAGCATCTACCTTCCGCTCAGGTCATGATCCCAGGTTCCTGGGACTGAATCCTGCATCTGGCTCTCTGCTCAGTGGGGAGCCTGCTTCTCCCTCTGCCTGCTGTTCCTTCTGCTTGTGCTCTCTCTCTCCTTTTCTCTCTCCATCAGATAAGTAAATAGAAATAAAATAAAGTATTTGACCTAGCATTTTTAGTGTGAAGATTTTAGGTCACCCTGTCCACACTGTATTTCCAGAAGCTGAAGTTCTACTCCTTGGATATATTCTTTTTAAAATTCTGATGGTTGCATGATTCTGTACACCATGGACTTCCTAACATGCTGACCTAGAAATTGAGAATATATACAAGGAGGGCAATTGGATCCAAAAGGGTCAAGCACAGCGAAACATCTTTTTTTAAGATTGTAAAAATAAATGCTAATAGCATTTTGTCCCCGAAGTGCATTAACTCAAGTCTGAATAATCTAATCCATTATTATTCATTTAACAAATATTCTTGATTACATGCCTTGCTCCATTCTAGATGCTAGGGATACACAGTGAATAAAACTTTCATGGACCCTGTTTTCTAGTGAAAGAACACAATATTGGCAGGCAATATTGAATTGCTTAGCAATTATTAAATGATGTCCTGCCTCTCTGGCCTCCTTAGCTAGAATAAAATATTTGTAAAATTTGGGATTATAGTTTTTGCTCCTGATGCCTGAGTTGCCTGTGATAAGTCAGTATTGATAAAGATCAGACTGTTGGGGGTGGTGCCTCCGCTGGTTAAGTGCCTGACTCCTGGTTTTGGCTCAGGTCATGATCCCAGGGTCCTGAGATGGAGCCCTGCGTTGGGCTCTGTGCTTAGCAGGGAATCTGCTTGAGATTTTCTCCATCTCCCTCTGCCCCTCCTCTCCACACTGTGCACATCCAGTCTCTCTCTAAAATAAATAAATCTCAAAAAAAAAATCAGGCTGATGGAATTACATACATTATTTCATTTTTATCTCAACATTTTGATGAAGGGTGGTTGTCAGTATCCTCTTTAGATTTAGTAACAAGACAAAGACAAACAGGAAATCAGTATCAGAAGATAGGCCAATCTCTAGTCTTTTAGGATACTATTATTTTTTCTAGGACTAACCACATTGAGCTTGAGATGTCAACAAGCCACCTGGACTATAGGGCACTCAAGGATGGTAATTAAGAGCTTTAACTATGGAAAACAGTATGGGGGGTTCCTCAAAACATTAAAAATAGAACTACTATATGATCCAGCAATGCCACTTCTGGGTATGTATCCAAAGAAAAACAGAATATAAAGGTATATCTATAGCCCTACATTCACTGCAGTATTATTCATAATAGTCAAGCTATAGAAACAACCTAAATGTCTGTCAAGGGATAGATTTAAGAAATGTGGAAAAATATATATACACACTCACATATATGTAATTACTATATATACACTCATACAAATGGCCTATTACTGAGCCATGAGAAAAAGGAAACCCTGCCATTTTCAACAACATGGATGGACCTTGAAGGCATTATACTAAGTGAAATAAGTCAGAGAGAAAAAGACAAATAGTGTATGATATCACTTACATGAGGAACCTTTAAAAAGCTGAACTCAAGAACAGAGTAGAACGGTGGTTACTAGGGGCTTGGGGTGGGGGAACTGGAGAGATGTTTAAGGGTACTTACTTGCAACTAGTAGACAAGTACTAGAAAGCTAATGCACAGCATGGTGATTATAGCCCACAATACTCTATCATAAACTTGAAAGTTGTTAGGAGACTAGATCTTAATCGTTCCCACTACAAAAAAGAAATGATAATTATGTGATGTGATAGAGATGTTAGCAAACACAACAGTGGTAATCATAAATTGCAATATATAAACGCATAAAAACAACACAGTGTACACCTTAGACTCACACAGTGGTATATGTAATTATATCTCAGTTAAGGAAAAGAGAGCATAGGCTTTGGAGTCAGGCAGACCTGGGTTAAAGTTACTTAATTCCTGAACATGAATTTGCTCATCTGTAAACTGGTAATGAGATCGTCTTCTTAGGGAACTGGGAAGATTCATACCAATTGCCAAATTGCTAATAACTTTTAAGGATTTGTTGGGGCACTTGCATGACTCAGGTCATGATCTTGGGGTCCTGGGATGGATCTTGAAACAGACTCCCTGCTTATCAAGGAGTCTGCTTTTCTCCTCCTTCTGTCCCCTTTCTCTGTCTCTCTCTCTCTGTCTCTCTCTCTCAAATAAATGAATTAAATCTTTAACAAAAATAAAGAGGATTTGTTATTATCTTTCCCAAGTTGATGGAAACGCTGGGGTTAATGACAAAAATGAGAGGTATTAAGGGTAGGGTGGCAGCTATAGTAAGATTATTGTTATTTTGATTATTAGTCCCTTTTTATTATTGCTTATCTGTGGCATTTGCTTTGCACCTACCAGGGATCAAGACCAGAGCCCAAGACGGAGGCTTAACGACCGAGTCACCCAGGCGCCCCCTACTGGTAATTCCTAATAAGAGAGAATTCACTCACTCATTTGTTTATTTAAAAAGTAGCTACTCAACTTTCTATGCTAGACTGACAGTACGAAGAGAAGACAGCTTCCTTTTCCTCAGGATGCTTGGAGTCAAGCAGAGAAAAGGAATAAAGGGATATGCAAAAGAAGGTTACCAATTTCATCAAATAAAAAGTACAGGAAAATCGTCACTCTTCATTTCTGTCCTTTTTTTTTTTTTTTTTTTTTTTTTTTAAGATTTTATTTATTCGACAGTGAGAAACACAGCGAGAGAGGGAACACAAGCAGGGGGAGCGAGAGAGGGAGAAGCAGGCTTCCCGCCGAGCAGGGAGCCCGATGTGGGACTCGATCCCGGGTCTCCGGGATCATGACCTGAGCCGAAGGCAGTGGCTTAACCAACTGAGCCACCCAGGCGTCCCACATTTCTGTCCTTTTTAAAAAACATATCTTTAGCTTATAAATACCATTTGGTTTAATGTACTTTAATTTAAAGACATCTTGAAGGCCTAGTAGTGTGAGTGCTTGGAGATAAGTAAGACAAGGTCCTCGTTCTCCAGAAGTCAAGAATGCTGGTGACATTTAGGTTTCTCCGTATATCCACCCAGACCTCTACCCCATTGTCAACTGACAGCGTTCTTATATAAATAAAATTTAAGGAATTTAGGATGGCACACACAAGATCATTTAATTCTTCAGGTTTTAATTAGTCTTTCCCAGGTGTGTAAACTTCCTCTATTATCTGAAAATTATTCCTGTGGTGGTTTCAAACATGTAATTGAACCGCCAGGGTCTGGGATTACTGGTCTCTTGTCTAGGTTTGTGAGTGGAACCTTCCTTGTGCTATCCTTGTAAGGTCCAGTTTTGGAATCCAGGCCTTTATCCTGTTTACTCAGAAAAACTGCTCTGGGAGAAATGGGCAAAGGGCCCTTGTAAAACAAAGGTGAGATGCGCAATCAGGTAACCTCCTTAACCTCCCATCCTGGGAGGTATGGAGAAGCAAATTAAGAATCCGCAGCCAGTTCCCGGTACTTAGGACTAGGTGGGAATGCCCAATCAGTTAATCCCCTTAACCTTCCCGACCCTGACCAACAGAGATCCCCTTGTAAACCACTCTGTGGGGATTAAGTGTATTTATCATCATAGCAGAGTGAAAGAATTAACTAAGGCAAGCTACGTGAGCCAGTCACTCGGGGTGCGGTTTTTTTCCTCTATAAAAGGTAGCTTGTAGGAATAGCCGGGGCCACTTTCTCTCTTTTGGGACGTGACCCTGATAGGCCAGGGCCCTGGCCAGTCAGCAAAATTGTGATGCTTGGCAGGAAATAAAGCTCTGCTTAACCTTCACTTTTGTATCAGCCTCGTTCCTTTGACCACGGACCGTAATAATCCTCTCTAAAACAGAATATTGAGCAGTTGCTAGCTTCGTGTCTTGATGAACAATCATGGAGATGAGACGTATTTTTCTGAAGTAGAAAGTACTGTTTACACTTCTTGCTGGAATTGGCTGATAGTTGCCGCTCAAATTCTTGCTGATTCCTCTTGAATGGATGCTTTTGTTTTGGTGACTCTCCTTATGTAAACCATCTTTATTTCCTTTGGAGAGTTTATTATAAACAAAAGTACTTGTTAATATTAGAATAATTTCTTATTCCAGTTGGAAGGGAACTAACTGATGATACTCTTCCTTTTTGGCATTTACCTAGTAAGAAGAAGTACAGGGCCAGCCATAGAATTTCAGACTCTATCTTTGGATAACTGTAAAACATTAAATGTTTCCATTGACTCATGGGAATGCAGTACACTCCTCAAAACACTGTTTTTATTTCAGGGAATTTCCTGTTATTTCCTACATTAAAGCATGGATGATTAAAACAATAACCTACTCAAGTTTTTTTTATTGAATAATATAACTATAAAATGTGGCATTGACTTTATTGTGTTGTTGGATGATTCAATATTTCTGTTCTTTCTATATGAAATCAAAATAACCTATTTTGATTTACTCACACAAATGGTAATTTGTGAATTAAAAAAAGCAAATTAGAAAACACAAAACAAAAAAACACAAGATGGTTGTTTTGGCACAAACCTTGTTTCTTGAAATTTTCACTCTCTAAACAAGATTGAATTTTCCCAAATGGTACGTGAAAAGGGTTCTGTATCCACTTCTGATGCAGAGGTCCCCCTCCCAAACGATTCTCAGGCACTAACGGGATGTCCTGCAATTCAACTGAATTAGACACTGTCTACCTGGAGATAGTATCTGATCCCACAGGTTAAGGGCTCCGTCCTAAAAGACGGCCCCTCATCCCCTTCAGATGCCACTCCCAAGTTCAGGTCGTTACCTGTGCTTCTGACTATTTGGCTATAGATTGGAAATTCCAATAACCCCCTCCTCGGGTTCAATTAATTTGCTAGAGCAGCTCACAGAAGTCAGAGAAACATTTTACTTACTAGATCACTGGTTTATTATAAAAGGATATGACTCAGGAACAGCCAAATAGAAGAGATGCATAGGGTGAGGTATATGGGAATATGGGTATATGCTCTCTCCAGGTGCACCACCCTGCTGGAATCTCTACATGTTCATCAATCTGGAGGTTCCCCAGACACTCTCCTTTGGTGTTTTTATGGAGGCTTCATTACGTAGGCGTAATGGATGACACCACTGGCCACTGGTGATTGATTCAACCTCCAGCCCCTCTCCCCTCCTGGAAATCAGAGGGTGGAACAGAGAAGTTCTAGTCACTATTCACGGTTGGTTCCCCTGGTAACCAGTCCCCAACCTCAAGGGCTTTCCAAAAATCATTACATTAACATTAACTCCAGTGTGGTTGAAAGAGACTTGCTATGAAGAATATAACATTTACTTATAAATAACAAAAGAGACATAAAAGATATTAATTTAAACTTGTTAGAAATTCTCCATCCTTTTCTGGCCTTTGAGGAGAAAAGATTTAAGGCTTGCTTGCATTCACTAACAGGTTTCTGTTATGTTCATAGAAATACAGGTGGAGAGGATTGGAAGAAGTCTACAGAAGTTTAATTTTAGATACATAAGAAAATATACAGAGATTCAATGAGGATAAAATACCTTAGAAGAAAGAGTGCCTGGCTGGTTCAGTTAGTGGAGCATGCAGTTCTTGATCTTGGGTTGTGACTTTGAACCCCCAGCTGTGTGTAGAAATTAGTTAAATAAATAAACTTTAAAAAAAATAGTAGAAGAAGCATGTGTGCTTACCTCTTTTGGAATTTGTACGCAATCTAAGGCATACTACTAAAAAATTCACTAAACTTTTGGATTGGGAATTAGACCAAAAAGAAAAAAAAACACACACAAGCCCCCTAAAACCAAAAACGTTAGTGTCCCTATCATTTATTTTAAGAAAATGTTTATTCAGGCATTCCGTTCCCTGGAGTTAGGGGGAATTTTAACTTGATCCCTTAGGAGGGAAAATATGAGAGGAATTATTACCTCTCCTTTTCAACCTGAGGGAGTAAGTGGTTTATCTAATTGATGACACTGGACATAGGAACTTAGCTCCTTCTTTTTTTCTGCTTATTTTCCCATAAAGTAAGTTTTTTGGTTTCTGGTTCAGTTTTCCATGAGGTAAGCACACATGATCTTTTTTCTAGGTTATAAGATCATTTCCGTTTTTCCTTACGATTATTTTTTAATAAGTAGTAGGCAGCAATTCAGAGGAGAGATGCCTTGTCTCTAAATGAAAAGTATCCCTTAGGAAAGTTGCCCTGAGGTCTAGACTTCAGGTGAAATATTAGAAATCTGCTTATAATCTGAGATTAGTTTTTTCTTCAACTGCAGATTTATTAGGAATAAAGTTACTATTTTAATCTCTATGTTTTTCATTACTGTATACATTCTGAATTTTTTCATAAACTCACAGATGGAAAAAATATTCAATTAATGATCATCCTTGAAGTCAGAATAATTTAAAAGAAAACAAAACAAATTTCTATGTTCCAACTGAAAAGAGACATCAGGCTGTTGAGGCAATCTGATCCCCAATCAGGGTGAATATAAAGGAAACCACATGTAGGCATAACATAGTAAAACTGCTGAAATAAACAAAGCCAAAGAGAAATTCCAAAAAACAGGTGGTGCACAATAAAACACAATACCTTCAAAGAAGCAAAAAGACTGACAGCTGACCTCAAAGCAGAAACAATGAAGCGATAATGCAATGGAACGACATCTTTTATTTTATTTTATTTTTTTTTAAGATTTTATTTATTTATTTGACAGAGAGAAACACAGCTAGAGAGGGAACACAAGCAGGGGGAGTGATAGAGGGAGAAGCAAAGCAGGCTTCTCGCCAAGCAGGGAGCCCGAATGTGGGGTTGGATCCCAGGACTCCAGGATCATGACCTGAGCTGAAGACAGTCGCTTAACCAACTGAGCCACCCAGGCGCCCCGCAATGGCAGGACATCTTAGCAATGAAAGAACTGAAAACCTAGAACATGACATTCAGCAAACATATCCTTCTCCAATTGTTAGGAAAAAGATACTTTCATAGAAAATTACCAGTAGCACTTCTTTAAAATAAAAAGACTAATAAAATGTGTTAACCTTTGGCAAGACAGATCAAGAAAAACAAGAATGGGAGGGGCAGAGAGAAGGAGAAGGCACAATCAATATCAGAAATAATAAGAGAACATTATTATGGGTCCTATAAATAATAAAAAGATGCTAAGAGAACGTTATGAACAACTTCCTACCAATAAATTCCAACAAATAAAATAAAACAAATACATTGAAAAATACTGCTTATCTAAAGTGACAGAATAAGCAATAGAAAAACTAAATAGTATTACATATGTTAAGGGGTTGGAATCTCCCAATAGGGGTGCTTAGTCAGTTGAGCTTCCTTCAGCTCAGGTCATGATCTCAGAATCCTGGGATTGAGCCCCACATCATGCTCCTTGCTCAGTGGGGAGTCTCCTTCTCCCTCTCCCTCTCCCTCTATGCTCTCCCCCTGCTCATGTGTGTACTCTCACTCTTACTCTAATAAATAAAATCTTAAAAAAAAAACCCAACAAAGAAAAATTCAACCTATACGGTTCTCTAGTGACTTATTCTAAAATTTAAGGATGAGATAATACTAATGTTACACAAACTCTGCTAGAGAAGAGAAAAAGACGCAATGATTTTTGTCTTTTTTAAAAATGAGGCTAGTGTAACTTTGATACAAAGTATGATAAGGATATTAGAAGAGAAGACAATTATAGACTAATCCCTTTCATAAACACAGATGCAAGAATATCTAAATTGAAATTAATTATAGAAAGAAGAAGAATAAATCCTGACCAAGTGAGAATTATTCTTGGATGCAAAATTGGCATATAATTAAAAAAATCCAACTATGTAATTCACGAAAATAACAGAATTAAATAGAAATACTATATCATTTCATACTCATGGATGGGAAGAATAAACATTGTTAAAATGTCTATGCTGCCCAGAGGAATCTATACTTTCAATGCCATTCTGATCAAAATACCAATGGCATTTTTCAAAGTGCTGGAACAAACAATTCTAAAATTTGTATGAAACCAGAAAAGACCCCAAATCTCCAAGGAAATGTTGAAAAAGAAAAACAAAACTGGGGACACCACATTACCTGATTTCAAGCTTTATTATAAAGCTGTGATCACCAAGACAGTATGGTAATGGCACAGAAACAGGCACATAGACCGGCCTAGATATGGACCCCCAACTCTATGGTCAAATAATCTTTGACAAAGAAGGAAAAAATATCCTTAAAAAAGACAGTCTCTTTAATAAATGGTGCTGGGAAAATTGGACAGCTAATATACAGAAGAATGAAACTTGACCATTCTCTTACACCATACCCAAAGATAAACTCAAGATGGATGAAAGACCTCAATGTGAGAGACGAATCCATAAAAATCCTAAAGCAGAACATAGGCAAGTAATCTCTTTGACATCAGCCACAGCAACTTCTTTCAATACACATCTCCAAGGGCAAAGGAAACAAAAGCGAAAATGAGCTTTTGGGACTTCATCAAGATAAAAAGCTTTTGCACAGCAAAGGAAGCGACAAAACACAGAGGCAACACATGAAATGAGAGAGGATATTTGCAAATGACACCAAAAGGGCTGCTATCCAAGATCTATAAAGAACTTCTCAACCTTAACACCCAAAAACAAAGAAGTCAAAAAACAGGCAGAAGACATAAACAAACACTTTTCCAAAGAAGACATACAAATAGTTAACAGACATATGGAAAAGCATTCATCATCATTAGCCATCAGGGAATTTCAAATCAAAACATTGAGATACCACCTTACATTGAGATACTACCTTACATCAGATAGAATGGCAAAATTAACAAGGCAGGAAACAAATGCTGGAGAGGAGCTGGAGAGAGGGGAACCCTCTTATACTGTTGATGGGAATGCAAGCTGGTACAGTTACTTTGGAAAAGAGTTGTGGAGATTCCTCAAAAAATTAAAAATAGGGTGCCTTGGTGGTTCAGTGAGTTAAGCGACTGCCTTTGATTCACGTCCTGATCCTGGCATCCTGGTATCGAGTCCCACATCAGGCTTTCTGCTCAGCAGAGAGTTTGCTTCTCCCTCTGACCCTTGGGCTCTCATGTTCTCTCACTCAAATAAACGAATTTTTTAAAAAATTAAAAACAAACATTTATTTAAGGGAGAGGGTGGCTGGGGAATGGACACTGGAAGGGTATGTCTATGGTGAGTGCTGTGAATTGTATAAGACTGATGAATCATAGACCTGTACCCCTGAAACAAATAACACATTATATGTTAATAAAAAATATATAAATAAAAAATAGAACTACCCTATGACCTGGCAATTGTATTGTTGGGTATTTACCCAATGATGCAGACGTAGTGAAAAGAAGGGCCATATGCACCCCAATGTTCACTGCAGTAATGTTCACAATAGCCAAACAGTGGGAGGAGCTGAGATGCCCTTCAACGGATGAATGGTAAGAAGATATGGTCCATATATACAATGAAATATTACTCAGCCATCAGAAATAATGAATGCCCAACTTTTGCATCAACATAGATGGGGCTAGAGAAGATTATGCTGAGTGAAATAAGTCAGGCAGAGAAAGTTAGTTAACATATGGTTTCACTTACTTGTGGAACAGAAGGAATAGCATGGAGGACATTGAAGAAGGAAGGGAAAAATGAAGTGGGGGGATTCGGATGGGAAGGTAAACCATGAGAGACTGTGGACTCTGAGAAAGAAACTGAGGATTTTAGATGGGTGGAAGTTGGGGGATGGGTTGGCCTGGTGGTGGGTATTAAGGAGGGCACGTATTGCATGGAGCACTGGGTGTTATACATAAACAGTGAATCTTGGGGGCGTCTGGGTGGCTCAGTTGGTTAAGCGACTGCCTTTGGCTCAGGTCATGATCCCGGAGACCCGGGATCGAGTCCCACATCAGGCTCCCTGCTCGGCGGGGAGTCTGCTTCTCCCTCTCTCACTCCCCCTGCTTGTGTTCCCTCTCTCACTGTGTTTCTCTCTGTCAAATAAATAAAATCTTTAAAAAACAAAACAAAAAAAACCAGTGAATCTTGGAATACTGCATCAAAAAGTAATGACGTACTGTATGGTGACTAACATAACAATAAAAACTAATTAAAAAAACAAAAAAACCCACTACATTATTATCTTAATATGTACAGAAAAAGCATTTGATAACATCTATGATTAAAAAACTCTCAGTAAAATAAGAGTAGACTTCCTTAAATAAGAGTAGACTTCCTTAATCTGGTAAAGGATAACTATAAAACCCTGCAGCAAACATTGTGCTTAACAGTGAAATAGTGAAAGCCTTCCCCCTGTGGTGACCTGTCCATTAACATCACTTCTATAGACACTGCACTCAAGGGCATGGCCAATGTAACAGGTATATATAAAGTATAAAAAAGGAATATAGGTATGAAGATTACACAGGAAGAAGTAAACTTCCATTGTTCACATATGTGATAATGTGAATTAAAAGCTATCTATAAACAAAACATTGTTCTTATATGACTTTAACAAGGTTGTTGAATACAAATTCAGAATACAAATATCAATTGCATTTCTATTTCTAGCAATTAACAATTAGAAGACAATATTTAAAAATAGAATTTATAATAACACAAAGAATGTAAAATATATCAGAATAACTCCAAAAGATATGCAAGATGTCTGCACTGAAAACTACAAAGTATTGCTGAGAGAAATTAAAGTGGGCTGAAATAAATAGAGGAATATGTCATGTTCCCGGTTTGAACAGTCAATATTGTTGTTAATTCATCCCAAACTAATCTGTGGGTATGTTGCAACCCAATCAAAATCTCAGCAGAATTTTTTTTGGTTTTGGATAAAATTAGCAAGCTAATTCTCACATTTATATGGAAATGTGAAGAACCTAAAATCACCAAGCCAGTCTTTAAAAAGAAGAACATATATGAAAACTCATACCACCAAAAGCCAAACTATCACCAGGTTATAGTACTGAGACAGAGGGCTGCCTTGGCATAAGGAGAGCCAACCAGATGAGGGCAGAATAGAGCCCTGAAACAGACCTCAACATATAGTCATCTGATTTGTGACAGAATGTTTACTGAAACTCAACAGGAAAAGGACAGTCTTTTGTAAGAATGATACTCAATCAAGTAGATATCAGTATAACAAAAAATAAAGTATTACCCCTATTTCAAACTATAACCCAAAATCAATTCCAGTAGGATTGTGTACCTAAATATAACAGGTTAAAACAAAAACCTTTAAGACAATAACATGGAATAGTATCTTCATGATCTTTGAATAAAGGAAGATTACTTAAAGAGGAAATTGGACTACATTCAGATTAAGAGCTTTCATTCACCAGAAGAAACTATTTAGAGGCCAAAAAGGCGACCTGAGAGTAGCTCAAGATACAACACATGTAACTAACGAGTGGCTTATTTACCAAATATATTAAGAATTACTACAAATTAATAAGAAAAATACACACATACACATAGAACCCAATAGACAAATGCGCTTGAGAAGGCACTTAAAAAAAAAAAAGTATATTCAAGTAGCCAAAAAAATGTGTTTCCTCTCATTAAGCAGGTGAAGTAAAAGTAAACCCAAAAGGTAATGCCACTGTACATATACCAAAATGGTCAAAATTTAAAAGACAAATGGTCTGAAATGTTAGTGAGGAAGTAGAATAATTATATCTCTCATTTTTCCTACACTGTTGACGGGGATGTAAATCCCAACAATCACTTTGGGAAACTGCCAGTGTCTTCTAAAGTGGAACACGGTGCCTGGGTGGCTCAATCAGTTAAGCATCTGCCTTAATTCAGCTCAGGTCATGATCCTGAGGTCCTGGGACTGAGCCTCCCATCAGGCTCCCTGATCAGTGGGATCCTCTCCCTCTGTGTGCTCACTCTCTTTCTCTCTTTCAAATAAATAAATACATCTTTTAAGAAAAGTAGAAAATGGTCATTCTCTATGAGTAGGTGACCATCTCCTGACTTCTTCTGAACAGTTCTGGCTTATGCGTATTTTCTTAGAATGCTTTTAGTCTTAAACTTAATTAAAAATGCATTTGTCTTAAACTTTTCCACTTTTAAACCAAAATTTGTCATTAACACAGGTGCACTAAAATAAGGCAGGAAAGCAGTGCCTGGGTGACTCAGCGGTTAAGTGGCTGCCTTCTGCTCAGGTCTTGATCTCAGGGTCCTGGGATGGAGCCCCGCATCATGCTCCCTACTCAGTGGGGAGTCTGCTTTTCCCCTTCCCTCTGCTGCTCCCCCTGCTTGTGCTCTCTTGCTTGAGTGCACTGTCTCTCAAATAAATGAATAAAATATTAAAAGAAAAATAAGGCAGTAAAGGTTTTGTAGACTTCTACTTTATTCTTCCAGCTTTTGCCAGGATCATGTCCAGTAACGTGGGACATACATGCAGTAAATAGAGCAAGTTCATAATGTAACATACTGTTGTATCTTAAAAGCAACAAAAGATAACACATTCTGTTTTACCCAGTGATCTCCTGATTCCACCTAACTAAAATTTCCTTTTGATGGAGAGCATGTGGAGTGTTCACTGATTTTAAAAACAGATATTCTGGAACACAAAATTCTATGGAGACTAGCCATCTTTTTCCAGTTTTGGGGTTGCGGTGAAAAGGAGTTCTTGACACTGCTTCCCCTGCTGGCCATTTGGTATAATACAACCAACTGTGCCTTGGCCACTATGCACTGGCCTGCTAGTCTCATGAAGCCAGTAAGCAGACAGCTGGTTTGGTTTGTAAAAAAACTTGAAGAGCCACAGGTTAGATGTATTTGAAATATGTGCAGAAAATAAGGCTGAGCTGTCCTGCTAAAGAGTGAATTCATATTAGTCTAAATGCTCTTAGTAAGGTAGTTTTGTTATGCATTACATGGTGTAAATCTACAATAGTTCACTTATTTGTGTCATTATTTGGCAATGCTTTTATCTTTCACAATAAATTCTCTTGCAAGCAATGAGCTGAAATGAGTGGAAGTGCATATATAATAAAAATTAATTAGTTTAATTTTCTTAAGGAAGGTGATGATAAGTATATTATTTTGACATAATACTTATTGGTATTAACTATTATTCATCATGGGGCAAAGTGTTACCACTAACTGCCTGCAACGCAGAAGACACAAGTATACTGAAGAAATGTCCACAAATACATTAAGGTACAGCACTTTAGGAAGGCTGTAAGCAGCTACAAAAGGTGGGTTTACATATCTCTCCATGAAACATGCCTTTTCATTAAGATCAAATGATCATTGAAAATTAATTTTTTTCATTTTTAAATTTTAAATTCTCTTGTGTAAACACAAAAAGTGAAGTGATAGCTATCAGTGTGTTCACTCCATTAGCAGAACAAGAACTTTTCAAACAGCTAAGTTATTAAGGTTTTATAACAGTGTCATTGATGCTTGAAATAGAAAATCACTTTAATCGTGGCTGAATTTTTATCTGTAATTCATGGAATGAAAATAAAGCTTTTAATGGTCATTCCTTCAAAGTGAAATGTATGACATGATGGTGAATGCTATTACATATTCACTTAAAACATTCAATACAAAGAAAACATTTTTATGGTGATGATACAAACACAAATTTTGGTAGAGCATTACATTGGGGCAAAAAAAAAATACTCTTTTTGGGGCACCCAGGTGGCTCAGTCATTAAGTGTCTGCCTTTGGCTCAGGTCATGATCCTGGAGTCCTGGGATGGAGCCCCACATGTAGGAAGCCTGCTTCTTCCTATCTCACTCCCCCTGCTTCTGTTCACTCCCTAGCTGTGTTTCTCTCTGTTAAGTAAATAAATAAGATCTTTAAAAAAATACTCTTTTAAAATTAAAAAACCCATGGAAGAGAAACGTAGTTGGAATTGTTTGTGGTACACACACAATTCGTACGTCAGAAAATGTGCTACTCATTTGTGCATCAAAAGACACTATCAAAAAAGTGAAAAGACAACCCACAGAATGAGAGAAAATATTTGCAAATCATATGCCTAATGAGAGATTATATCCAGAATATATAAAGAATTCTTAGAATTTGGGCTCTTGGGTGGCTCAGTTGGTTAAACTTCTGCCTTTGGCTCAGGTCACAATCTTGTACTCCTGGGATCCAGCCTGGAGTCAGGCTCCCTGTTCAGTGGGAGTCTGCTTTTCCCTCTCCCTCTGCCCCTCCTCACTGTCTGTGCATGCTCTATGTCTTGAAAAAAGAAATAAAATCTTTAAAAAAGGAATTCTTATAATTTAACAACAAAGAAATAATTCAAATAATGGGCCAAATGGAACTTGTATAGATGTTTCTCCAAAGAAGATATAGAAATGGCCAATAAGCATATGAAAAGATACTTAACACAACTAGCCATTAGAAAGATGAAAATCAAAACTACAATGAGATCCATTTCACATCCACTCAGATGGCTATTACAAAGAAGAAGAAGAGGGGATAGAGGGAGGGGGGAGGGGGAGGAGGAGATAACAAGTGTTGATAAAGTTGTGGAGAAACTGGAATCCTGTAAAATGGTACAGCTGCTATGCTATGTTCCTCAAAGCATATGCTATGCTATGTTCCTCAAAAAATTAAGTACAGAATTACCATGTGATCAAACAATTCCCCTCCTAGGTATGTACCCAAAAGAATTGAAAACAAAGATTTAAATACTTGTAAACCAATGTGCTCCAGTAGAATTACTCATAATAGACAAAAGGTGGAAACAACCCAAATGTTCATTAGTGGATGAATGGATGAACAAACTGTGATATCTTTATGTCTATATCTATGTCTCTCTCTCTCTAGATTGATCTATCTATCTAATACAGTATTATTCAGCTTTAAAAGGGAATGAAATTCTGATACATGCTACAACATTAACGAGCTTCAAAATACATTAGCATTAAATTCATAAACCAAACACAAAAAGACAAATCTTGCATGATTCTACTTATATGAGGTACCTATAGTAGATAAGTCATACAGACAGAAAGAATGGTGGCTACCAGGCACATGGGGGAGAGGAATTAGAGTTATCATTTAATTGGTGCAGAATTTCTGTTCGAAACGATGAAAATATTTTGAAAATAGGGCTAATGTTTGCACAACATTATGGAGGTACTTAATGCCAGTGATTTTTTTTTTTGAGAGACAGAAAGAGAGAGAAAACTCACTCAAACAAGTGGGGTGAGGGGCAGAGGGAGAGAATCTTAAGTGGTGAGAACCTCATGCAGAGCTTGATTTCATGACTCAGATCATGACTTGAGCTGAAATCAAGAGTCAGCCGCTCAACCGACTGAGGTACCCAGGAGCCCCAATACTTAGAAACCTTTAAAACCTGATTAATAATTGGGTAATCTACGTGGCTCAGGTGGTTGAGGATGGGCTCTTTGATTTTGGCTTAGGTCATCATCTCGGAGTCGAGGGATCAGGCCCCCAGGTTGGACTCCGCACTGAGCACTGAGTCTGCTTGGGATTCTCCCTCCCTCTCCCTATGTCCCTGTCCCCACTTGTGCTTTCCTTCTCTAAAATAAATAAATAAGATTTTTTTTTTGCAGATATTTTCTCATTTATTTGAGAGGGAGAGCATGAATGGGACAAGGAACAGAGGGAGAAGCAGACCCCGCCTACCAGGGAGCCCAATGCAGGGCTTGATCCCAGGACTCCAGGATCATGACCTGAGTTGAAGGCAGATGCCTTACTAAGCCCCCCAAGCATCCCTAAATAAAATCTTAAAAAAGTATTTAAGTATTTGAATATTACTTCATTAATATGCCTAATGCTCCACAATGATATTGGAAAATGATCTATATTTTGATTGAATTTTTCCAGAATCTATTGAAAATCTTAATCAAAATGTTAAAAAAATTAAGTATCAAAAAATGCAGCTTTTGAAACTTTCACTAATTTGAATTACTGAAAACCAAGCTTATAATCAATAAAGTATTGAAATTTATCCCTATTAAATCAACCAGGGGTGGGGCGGGGGGGTTGAACATATTAAATGATGAGAACTCAAATATTGTACCAGATTTACTTTTAGAATAGTACTTTGAATCATGTTGACATATTTGTTAGAGTTCTTACTTTTAAGTAGATATATTTATATTCTAACCAGAAACGAATGGCATTGAGAAGGCCTCTAAAAATATTTACACAGTTCAATATGACAACTAGGACAACTAGAATTGAGATTATCCTTTATTTAGCAAACTTTGCTCTGATCTTACAAGGTACTTTGGAAGGTACAGACAGATCATTCGCATGACAGACACATTTAATGGAGAAGAACTCATGGAAGGTATCAAACATCACAGTTATTTTAGCATTAAATGCAACTTGGATAAAATTTGGTAGGCAGTTTTACCAAATGTATTGATAAGACCATATTAAAATACATGCTCTGTGGGGACTGGCCAGCTCAGCTGGATGAGCATGTGACTCTTAATCTTGGGGTGGTAAATTTGAGCCCTCCCTCCCCAGGATGCAGAGATCACTTAAAAAGAAAATCTTAGGGGCGCCTGGGTGGCTCAGTTGGTTGAGTGACTGCATTCGACTCAGGTCATGATCCCGGAGACCTGGGATCGAGCCCCATATCGGGCTGCCTGCTGGGTGGGAAGCCTGCTTCTCCCTCTCCACACTCCCCTTGCTTGTGTTCCCTCTCTGGCTGTGTTTCTCTCTGTCAAATAAATAAATAAAATCTTTAAAAAAAAAAAAGCAAAAGAAAATCTTAAAAAAAATTAAAGGGGCGCCTGGGTGGCTCAGTCAATAGCTGCCTACCTTCGGCTCAGGTCATGATCCCAGGGTGCTGGGATCCAGTTGCATTCTGCTCCCTGCTCAGGGGGAAGCCTGCTTCTCCCTCTCCCACTCTCCCTGCTTGTGTTACCTCTCTTGCTGTCTCTCTCTCTCAAATAAATAAAATCTTTAAAAAAAAATTTAAAATTGTTTGCACAGAAAATACTAAAAGTGGCTAAAATGAATTTATATATGTGAATATATACCAAGCATAGCTATTCTGTTCAAAAATATTTGTGCAGATTATCAATAGAGAATATTTTTTAGGATTTTACTTTCATGTACATAGTTATAGTTACTTTAATATTTTAGAAGGGATTTTATTTTTGAAAATCAGTTTTGAATTAAAATCTTTTTATAGGCCTACCAATTTATTAAACCAATTTGTTGGTCAAGAAATAAATTTTAATATTTTAAATATCACCTTTTCTTTCAAAAGTGTCCCAGTTTGGATGACCAAAACATATGGTCACTCTATCTATGACCCAGAAATTCTACTCCCAGGCATGGTCCCATACAAAGTGTATGCACATGAGCAACATAAGACATGGGCAAGGATCCTCATAGATTATTTATAATGACCCCAAACTGGAAACAAGCAAATAATGAAGAACTGAATGGATAAGTAGGCTATGGTCTCACCGATGGCTGCACTGTAGGATCACCGTGTTTCCAAGGAGTCTTCCTTCGGTCTCTAAGACCCACTGCTGACACCTGCCATTTGGAGGCTCACTGATTAGCTCAGTACCTAAAAGGCTCAGGGCAGTCTTGCAAGGGACAACTTAAATTGTCCTCACCAAATGACTCCTAGTCTCTTTCCTAGCTGTGCCCAGGCCTCCTCCCCCTAACGCTCTCTAGGAACAAAATCATCATCGTCAGCAGCAGCAGCCTCTGTTCCTGGCCTGGGCGGAGAGAAGCAAGGGCTGCCGGAGGAGGACCACCGCCCTCTTCGTGGACAGCTTCGCCACGTGGTGCTGTTGCTCCCCCCGCCTCCACAGCACGCATTTTCCTTCCTCAGAATCCTCGCCTGCAAGCCAACACACGTCATTCAGAGATGGAGGATTTACTGTTTGGATAGGTGACACGATCTGCCTTTCGGGGACTGTTACGGACCTCGGGGTTCTTCGACTCTGGGTAGAAACAGACACAAGGCCGCACAGAGGGGGTGCGGATGGCGTTTATTGACAGCTGGGTGCCGGCAGGAGGGGGACAGCCCTAGTGAGAGGGATACCAGGCTGCACCCTGCAAGGAGCCCGGAGATTTTTCGAAGCGGCTGTGGTGGGAGCGTGGCGACGTCGAAGCACGCAAGGGCGGGGACGAACCCGGAGGGTGCGCAGGCGCAGTGGGCAGAGCACGCTCCCTCAGACTTGCTCCTGAACGCTCCTCCCCTGGAAGTGAGTCTCAGTGTTTTGTGAAGGGGAAGGTCAATGGAAGGTCGGGGGTGGGGTCCGTGGTGGCTCTGACTGGTCTAGTCTGGTTTGGCAGGAGCAGACCGGTTGTAAGGGGCACCCTGGAACTTGTGTGGATCTCGAGCAGCTTGGCTTTACGCCTGCAAGCAGCACGGGTTATTGCGGTTGCCCCCTGAGGGGTCCGAGGTTTCTCACAGGTTCTCTTTCTGTGAAAGAACCGCCTCAGGAAAGAGCACTACAAATGGGCTGACAAGTTATTTGAAGAGCTTTTTTTTTTTTTTTTTTTTGTTACTT